>JABUQX010005726.1:12500-39979 GCA_015478945.1 Trachelipus rathkii
CTGAAATTTACATACATTAAAGTACCCTATTAGAAGTCACTTCATGTAAAATATTGAGTTTGAGACACAATTGGTTTGAAAAGTTTAAAATTTTCTTGATTAAATAATTGTCAAGCTGTACAGTAACTTCCCACAAAATTTCAAGCTTCAAGTATATTTGTCTTCTATAAAAATAACCTCAAAAATGACATTTTCAGCGATTTTGATATAAATTTTTTAAAAAAAATTTATTTTACGAGAACATTTTGAGAAGCAAAATTTAAGTATCAAAATTGTACGTCCGATATGCCTAGCATCACAATATTCGAGTATTTGTAATATGAATTACCACAGCTGAGGTAATGAAGTTCAGGCTAATCCCTATACATGCCAAAATATGGCCTTCCGTAAGGTACAAAAATGACCACCCTGTTGAAACCAATGTGAAGAAAAAAAATTGAACTAATAAGCTTAACAGTATGTAAAATATAAATAATTTTGGAAATGGCCGAGCAACCAGCGATGGATCACTTCATTTAATTTACCCAGTATTATCAAAATATTGTTAAATGAATATATTAGTGGGCAGACGATTTCAGCAGCTGAGAGAATGTATATGAAAAACTGTGATCATTAATTGATAAGGAAGCCGTCAGTGTATTGTGAGGTTGTCGATTTGACCCCGCTCTCTCTCTTTTCCAGGTGGTCGGGTATGGCATGGTGCGCAGATGGAAGAGTCAGAGGAATAGCAAAAGGATGTATTGGCTGGTTAAGTATAAGGGGCAGAGCGTTGCTCTGTCCCTTGATAAGTACGTGGTCAGGTATACTTGACCGGGTACTCATCACCATTGTGTTCTAATGAGAGTTTTTTATTATTATCAGCTGATTTAATTGATCGATATTCTTTAAATCTAATTTGATTGATATTTTGTGTCACAATTGATGATTAAGACATTTGTATCGTGACTATCTAATTCATATTCGATCATATTGAGTTCCTGGAAAATAACATTGAACGTATCCTTAAGGAAGCCTATAACGAATAGGGTAAGTCGGGTTGAAGTTGAGTTTTGGTGCAGAGATGAGATGGGATTGTTAATGGAGTTGGAATGTAATAAATTGAATAAAGGGAACTGATCTTTTATTTCAGATTCCAATCTTGGATGTCAGTGTGGTTTCATATTGTAGTGCTGGTCGTGGGTCCCGGTTTTGAGATCCAGTCTTCTTGAACACCAACTATAAATCAATCCTAATCAACCATCTGATACAATCGATCTACTTCTAGTAGATTTAACTTGGCAAACTCGGCAGTAATAGCGCGAAGGGTGACGAGAACTGAAACATAACTCAGCCGGTAATCCGACTAGGCTTCAGCTGAGTATCAGAGTTCAGCAATTGGACTCTCTATAACACGTTCATAACTTATGGTGCCTGGTTACTCAAATTAATTTAAGTTATAGGGAATAACGATATATTTTTACATATCGGTATTCCTTCCCCTAGACATTTTAGTAATTCGGATACTAATATATTTATATATTTATTTGTCATCCCCCCTTGTATTGTGGGATATAAATACCTATATAGATATATTTATCATCCCATTGATTACCAAATATCAACTGGGTCTTTCCTAATGTGCGATGCCCTTTTATGCATTTTGATATAATTTGTATACACTATCTGTGATTGGTGTAAATGATTTGTATTCCAAATTCAAAGTAGTTTCAGCACTTCAAGGCAATTACATGGTATTCCAATTTATTAATTATCAATAATCTTACTTACGAGTTGTATTGTTTTATTCCTTATAATGTTATTTTTGTAACTGTTTTTGTATAAATATGTGTACTTTTGTAATAAATCGTAAAAAAAACTGGTTGCGTATTTGAATGCAAGTAGGTAATGTTTACTTTTCCGTGGTAGCACTGATATCCGGCTCATAAAACACTGACCTACCTGACATAAGTCAAAATGTACTATCAACTTATTCCACATACTCGCGTCCTTAGGGGAATCATCTAATACAATTACTATCTTCTGTTGCAGGATATGGTAGTCGATCATCATTTTCTCCTAATCTTCGTAACAACTCATTTCTATTCAATAAGGTAAGTATTAGGTAAAAGCATAAGTATAGGTCTGCTCGTCGCCTTAACAGATATTAATCATTAAATGAAAATTGATATATCAACTGAGAGGATATATTGACCAAAATATTAAGTTGAAAATTAGGAACATGAATTATTTTTTAAAATTCTCATACGACCTTTTGAAATGCGTATCAACCGTAGAAAGTATGTTTGGTAAGTTAACATAAATTAACGTAAAAGATAAAGAATGAGATGAGATACTCCATGATGATTAATATACAAAAGTATATATAAAATGATATTAATCCCAATAAAAATTTTTAAAAGTGTTACATTAAATAATAAACTATTAAAAATTTTTCCAAATTTCCTACAAATGTCCATAGTTTATTGCATACTATATATATATTTATTAGATAGTAAGATGTTGGAAGCTTGTTGAATCTTGCCACAAATATCACATTTATATGACGTCTCATTTGTATTAGTATAATAGATTATATATGATAATATTAAGATAAAAAGTTCATTTTGAATTAATAAAAAGAATTTATCGCTTAGGTTGCATTGGCAGAGATTACAAGTATAGAGACAATCTATGAAATGGAAAAATGTATCAAGAATAATTTATCTCTCTTTTAGATGTTTTCTTTGTGTTAGTTAATACAAGATGGCAAAATAATGTAATGAGATAATTACAATATATTTATATTTTTGTACAATATTATCATTCATAACAATACATAAAAATTGAAAATAAATTAAAAGTTAAAACTACAACTAATTCTAATCCAATTAATAATAATAAATTTCTAATATTATGTTAAACCGCCAACCGTGACCACGCCTGTCCTAAAGTAAATAAAGTCTTACTACATTGAGCCAATATAAGTATATTACCTCATTGGTGATACCTTTGCTTATCATTATATTAGTATAAATAAAAATTTTTAAATTTACAAAAAGTTTTCTTTTAGAGAAAATTTACACAGATTTTATTGTAAGAGCTCCCAAAGCATGTAATTGGTATTACAGCCATCGCGGCTCTTCGTAGGCTTAGAGAAAATAAGCTCCTGAGAGATATTTGAAATATAGCCTCTAGTGCTTGCAGCAACAAATATAAATAGATTTGGATTCCAATGTTCGAGAATGAGTATTATCATCATTAGCTACACCTTGCCATCCTCAAAATCGCTGTTGTGCATATCCAAACCCAAACAATACAGAAATGAAAATAAAATTATAGATATAAAGGAATAGAGCTATAGGTCTCACTAATTAACAATTATAAATGAATTAAATAATACCACACACTTCAATAATAAAATCACACATCACAACAATAAATTAAATAATATTTTTTAATAATATTAGATAAAAAAATACATCATTAAGAATAATAATATACACCACACCAAGTCTAATGAAAATTTGATATACATTTACTAAGACAAAAATATAAATGAAAAAAGGGGTATGGGCGGAATTGGAAAGACAATAAATTATCATATGAGGCTGGCGGGTGTGTCCATTTGGATATTTATATTTTTTTATCTCTCCCAAGGGGGGGTGCCAAATAACAAAAAGGTTTGTCCTTCAAAAAAAAAAAAATTATGCAGGGTAGAGAAAAAAAAATTTCTATATTATATTTAATATAATTTATATCTTGATTCTTATTTTAAACTTAGAGTGACGAGCCCAAAAAAAATTTTATAAATTATCAATTCAAAGCAATGTTTGCAGAAGTCGAGGATATAACTCTCATGAATGAAATTATGGTAAATTATTGGTAAAAATTTTGAAATAAAAAATAAGAAAATTTTTTTTTATCTTTTACAACAAAAATATTTGATATTGAATATCACAATCCATTCCTGATTCTGCCGCTCTCTCTTAATCCACTTCCATATACTTTTCACAAATGTAGAAAATGCACATGGCGAAGTTAATTGTTTATTAGAATTGTTTATTAATTTATTCAAAACGAACACTTTATTTTTTATTTTGAAGACGACGTAATTATATTTTGACCATAGTATAGACGAATCAAGAAGTCCATCTCTCCCCTGGTATAATATAATTATAATTATAAAGTGATTTAGGCCTTATTAGTGTACTCTAATTTTTAAGTATTTATATTATATATATAGAGGCTAATCATCTATACTATACGCTGTATGCAGTTATGTTCTTAAATTTCAGGTTATTATAAGATAAATGATTCTGTTAAATTCTATGTATGTGAATAATTTTATCCAGTTAGTGCGTGTAATTTGTATGCATTATGACTAATATAATATATCTTTAATACTAATATTGCTAATATTGCTAATAGAGGGGTACATACTGCTATATATAGTACTATATTATATATATATATATATAAATATATATAACTATAAAGTTATAAAATTGTATATATTTGTATCCAGTAGTGCGTGTAATTATGTTATGCTATGTTATGACCGTTAAGTAAGGTAATAAGATAAATATATATAGATATTCTTATATCATATTAATAAACTGAATCATCTTCATTCTCTTTAATTAACCTAAAAATATAAGGTACCTTATATATATTAAAACATCTCTAATCTCATTATGCTCCTAATATAGAGTAGATGATCTATATTTATCGTTCATGATTTTTTTAATCTCTCAGTTTTATTATATAAATCAGGTCATGATGAAGTTGTATATATGGCCTATAATTCTAAAATGTAATATTCCAACTAAATCAAAAGAATTAAAAATCTAATATTATTACTAACGCTATTCACTAACGTAATATCTATAAACCTCTTTTCGAGCGAGTATATTTCTCTCTAACACCCTTAAAGATAGTCGAGCTACTCTTATGTTTATATAAATCTCTTTTAAAGAATTATAATTCATATTAATCTCTTATAATTAATAAGTATAACGAGGAACTAGAAATGTAGAGAAAGAAAGTTGTTTTATTTAGAATACAGGGGAAAAGATTGGATTCTCTGGAAATTCTTGATTTATGTGAAAACTAACACATCACTCAAAAATATATAAGTTATCCTATCTTAAAAAAATCTATCTCCAACTCTCTTTATATTTTCATTAATTTAAAAATTTCTGACGTCAATTTTACAATTTTAAGGAAAAATTATTCCCTAATTTAACAATTTCAACCTAAAACTCACAAATAGAGGATAATGAAAAGAGTGAACTATTTCATGTCTAAGATTTTTACCAATATTAATATGGAGTTATTCAGATTTAATGAATAATATAAAATGAGGAAAAATTGTCTGTAACTTCATAGCAAATACAAAAGTATTAGTCTCATATGGAGTGTTTTGAACATTAATCTCTTTTGTTATACCTCTTATTTAACAATATAATAAAAAAATATATACTGGAAGAATAATACAATTTTCTAATTTTTTAAACATATTTTAAAATGAATCAATCTTTTCTTTTTATTTTGATTGATTTGATTTAAATGAGGTATTACAACAAACATCTGAATTATACAAAAGTCAGGTAAGTTATACTCACTATATATTACCATAAAAACATTTAATATTAATAGTTTAATGAGTAAATAAAAAAATAATAATAAATATATAATATAAAAAAAATAAAAAAAAAAAAATTATCTCAATCAATAAATTCTTCATAATAGAGCATAAATGAAAACTCAATATATCCTATTATATATATATATATACAAAAAGTGAAAAGTGAAAATAAACAAATATAGTTCTTTTTTTTGTGGCAATTCCTATTATATAATAATATTGAGTAGTTTTATATTTTGAAATGGTGCTTCAGTAATGTACTGATATAATACATAATGGTTCATTGCAATAACTCAGTTGTAATAAAAAATTATTGAATTAATTTAATAAAATGTTAAACGTATTAGGTTCTTGATCTTTTTCCAGGGTTTTATATAATTTATATTTTTTTATATGTGATTCGTCGTGTATAATGAGTTAGTGTTTACTTGGCACCGACTTATATTTTTAGAGTATATCATACTATACATCATTTCGGTCCTTCTCTTTCCCCTCCAGCGTACCTGCGCGGCCTAGATGCCAACGGTTTATCTTTGACGGAATTTTTTTTTTTGTAAATCACGGCCCCCTTATAGTCGGGCATAAGCACACAAAAAAATAAAAAATGTAATTTCATAAGTGATAAAGAAATATCTAATATCTATTTAAATGATGAAGTGAACATGAAACAGTTAGAAGTCGAAAGAAAAGCCCCCATTCCCTACTATCCCCTCAATACCCTTAGGTGGAGAGGGGCTCCATCGCTCACAGAGCAAAAGAAATAGTGTGACCCAAAGAGGCTTGCGCATAAAACCGCTCGACGGCAGGCCCCTCACTTGGGTATCTTGCCAATATTGGGTTTCATCCCCACTCATATGGGCCAGGCACTGCTCACAACCATCACCGGCCATTCAGCCGTTCCGTGAACTTCGGATAGCACTTCATTCCTGTCTCGCCTCTGAGACAAAACCATCCTTTTCTGAGTTCAGCACTTTTATTCCTCTCTACTGAAACACACACATTTTTCTTTCACTTTTTTTTAGTGATTAAAGTTATCATCTTTCCAACCTAACTAGGCTTAATATACAGTATTTTACTTCCTCAGCCACATATATACTCTACCCAATCATTAGCTAATCACAACTAACGAATCCCTTACATATTCATCACATTCACCTTTTTACTCCAAATGACCAAATAACCGTCTCCAATCTATGATCTCATAGCATACATTAACTTTAGAATTAACTCCTGTGCCCATAATATCAGGTCACCAATCACATATACAGGTGGTCCGCATTCACCCCTCTCCGCCCAAAAATTTTGACACTTTTTTGAAATCATTTTTTTGTAATAAAACATCATTTTTTTAAAAAACACAAACAAGTAAGCTAATGATCTGTTAAAATTATCTGATAAATTTTATACTCTTCATATTCTCATTCCTTAACCTATCGCCACCACTCTATATTAACATATGACACAGAACGATTAATTGCTATATATTAGGATACTATGCTTTTCTATAATTTACCAAAATGTGTACATACTAATATGAATCACAGCTAAAGATTATAAACACACGAATACACCCTCATAGCCAAAACCCATTAAATATTACTCCGGCGTTGGTTTACCCGCCAATGGATTATAAGCTCGACACCCACGCCACCTCCCCTATTCATTATATCTTTTCATCTCGCTTACTGACACTCGGGTGCATTCATCGCGTTGTCAACCTCTGGTTTATCAAGTAATATGGCACCTCATAGTTTCTCTATAATGATCCATTCTAAATAATCTGGCTTGTGGAATACAATGTAATCTCTCTCAATGACCCGTACTCGCACCATGTCTTAATCATATATCATAAATTCTCACACCGCGTGCGTACACTCATACCTGTTCACTACCTATAACCTCTTACCTCCTACTAATCTGAAATATACTATATTACAATCCTATTACATCAATAAAGTTCAACCTCAACGGTTTCTTACCAATACCTCTTCAACTTCTTTCAGGATTTTTCGCCACACAAAACCAAATTCTCTGCGCACAATAAGAATAGTGGAAGTGGCTACAATAATAAAATACTAATCGTTAATTTATAATCAAAATCAGGAAGAGGCTTTAGATATTTGAGCCCTCTCCAACCTCTCTTTTTATACTCTTCTCTTAATTTTAACCCCCATCCTCAATATCAAATATTTTAAAATATTAAAAATTAAATATCATTTACTAGAATAATAAATACAGATTCAAATACAAATAATCATGTAGTTATTATATTAAGTTAATTACTAATACTACTACTTGACCATAAATAATTAGATTTAATAATTATTATACTAGGAGCGAAATTTTTTATTTTTATATTTTTTTTTTATTATTATATTTTTATATTATTATTGATAAGAGTTGAGTAAAAGTAAAGTCATTCTGTTAATTAAAATAGGCTAGTGATAGCCTTGAGTCACCTACGTACTCACCGACTAGCTATATATTAATATTATATATATTATATTTATTATATATATTATATTATATTAAATATATATTATATATTAATTCTTATGGAGAGTAAATGAATTTTGAGTATTATAAATGATATCAGCAGTGTTCCTGCGTAGATATTATGATGTGAGCGTGCGAAAGAAGACCATAAATCAAAATCAAAATAAAAAAGTACAAAAGAGCCAGTCTAGAGAAAGAGCATTAAAACAAAAACATTCCCATTCAATAAAATCTGACTGAAAAAAAATAAATAAAAAAAAACCCTTACCATTCTTTTTGGCTTCTATATAATAACCAAGAATAGGAGCGTTCCCTGGATGGTTATTGCGCCAGTGTAACGTCACACTTGATAGAGTTTGACTCAAGTGTACATCTTTTGGTCTGGATGGAGAACCAGGTTGAGGACCTGTTGTTACATTCGCTTTTGCTTCGGGTCCGTATCCGATGGTTTCAGCCTTAACACTGAATTTGTACGTAACTTCTTCTTTTAGAGATTGCACCAATAAATAAGTCGTTGTAACCTTCTGTTTTACTTGCTTGCTAAAATCTGAAAGGAAAAAATATAAATGCTGCATACTTTGCGTATGTTGATACTTAATAAGAGAAGAAAGAAGCACGTACCAGATGAAGAATCTGAAAAGGGATACTGCTGAAAGAAATTAAATTTATGTTGGAAAGATAAAGTTAAATACGGGAAAAAACAGGAGGAAATATTTCTGATAATACGAAAAAGCTGAGTATATTCCACTCACAACACCGATCTGACGGTGGTCCCCAGTTCACGAGAGTCTTTCACGAAGAGCCAAGAACAACTTACAGAAAGTGGGCTTGGACAATATAAGGATTTATGATTTTAATAGTATACGTGTATGAGATTTATTGAAGCTCATGAGTAGTAGATATAATATTTATTATTTACTTAACAATTTATAAATATGTATGTAAATATAAATATTTTAATATGAGTAATAAATATTTATTATTAATACTATAGTAGTAAGTAGTTAATAAGTAGTTAAGTTAAGTAGTAGTATCAAATTTCCAGAAAACGAAATATTAAGGGCACTTTGACTTACTTTCATCGGGTCTTGCGGTTTCATAAACGACCAAGTATCCATTCATATAACGTCCTTATTATGCTTCACTGGAGTAGTATCCCTCAAAACATACATTTACAACAGTATTCATTGTGATGTGATTCCTTTATGAGGAAACTAAAATATAGGTATCCAACTCGAGACTCAGGAGAATACTCCCTCATTGTGTCTTACACAAGTAATTTCCGGTGACAGAGCCAAGGTCGAATCTAATGATCCGCTTCTCACAGCCTCACGGGCAATGTGAAAACATTAATAGATTGTGCGTATATCGATAATTATCTTCTGTGTACAAGCCAAGTAACAAGTCGATCAAACAGATATTCATTGTTTTCGTTCCATACCGCACTCTGGTTCCAACCTCAAAGATAGATACAATGCTTTTTGGACACATTGAAGTCGCACGTCAATATATATACCACTTTTCTTGGTAAAAAATTGAATTACCCAGAAAGCTCTCTCAATTCTCTCTCTGCCTCGTGTCAGGAGGGCTTATAGTATATATATATTAATTTATAAATAATATATATAATTATATATTATATATTATATATATATATATATATTATATTATATTATATAATACTATATTTATATATATTATATATATTATATATATTAATAGTATATATTATATAATATTTTATATATATAATAATATATTTATTTATAGTATATATAGTATTTATTGAGAAAAAAAACTGTTTTATTTCAATTATTAAATATATATATATTTTATTATCACAAAAAAAACATGTTTTATTTTTTTTTTTATTTTTCTCCTGTTTTCGTTCTATATCCACAGTAACTCTTCTTATATAGTTTCTCAATACAGTTTATTCCTCATTTTTTTTATTCACTCAATATAATTTGTATTTAGTTCCTTAAACAACGCCCACAACCTAAGTATATAGTACCATCTGGATTAAATACTATTGAAACTTTATATATCTCTAGATCTCTTATTCCAGATATAGCACAATTAGTTTCATCTTTCACTTATTTACTTATTACAACAGGTATGACAATAATTACATCTCTCAATAGAGATTAGACTCTGCTAAGAGCGCAACTTACAGACTGCATCCACATATTACATTCCACCAAACTATATTAAGTTATGCTACCAGCCTCATAAATTTCCTATCACCATTTCACAACATTGTGTCGCATTCTCACCGACTCACTACCCTTGTTCATCATCGCTCCTCTATATTTATCAATTTGTTCAATTCCTATGACTCTGTATATAACCTACAATATTTTATATACATGTGGATAACTTGGTCTGTAGAGAGCCTGCCCACTCCGATCAAACATCTCAAGACTACAACCACTGACGGAACGTTGTATCTTCTGAGCTCTACGAGCTTCCTAATCTTCCTTCTCATTAACTCTCTATCTCTCTATCTTATATCTAAACTCACCCTCTCCCTCATATTAAACACTGACTACCATGCTCTCGAGCATACTCGTAATACCAATCCTTCTCAAACTATCTCAGATTCAACCACACATCAAACCAATCAATCGCATATAATAGTAGGCACCCTCCAATGTTTCAAGTCCTTCCATTTCAACCCATCATTCTTAACACAAATCCTTTAACCATCACCGCAATTCTTCTAATATGGCTGTTCAATAACCACTAATTCTCACCTAGCAAAACATAACAGATTAAAAAACTCCAAAAAAGAGGATATGAACAATAAAACACATCCCTGCCTTCACTCGCATAATTAATATTACAACCACAACCCTCCACTCTCATTAGAACACCAATTTATTCTTTAAAACACGCTTCACTATCGTCATACATAACTTTTGATTTCCATTCAGAAGCCTTTCACCAAACACCAATTATTACAAATCACTAACAATTTTCTAGAGCTTCCTATTAATCCCTATCATACGCCTGTTGCAAATCCATAAAACTAAATACAATTTATTCTCTGATCTCTCAGTCTCTGTTATTTCTCTCAGCTCTCCTTTGTTCAAATAATAAATTTGTGAATCACGAGCAATCCTCTACCAACATATTATTTTTTCCCTAATAGATACCGCTCTTTTCAACACTCTTTTTTGTAATTCAAGCTTAGTGGTGTCTCTCCTCATACTCTCTCTCCTCTTAAACATTTTATAGGCGTCAAATATAGTATAACCGAGGAGCTTTCTCGTGTGTCAAAAAAAAAAAAACATATCAAAAAAATAAATTTTTTTTTCAGTCCTTTCCAGGTTCAACTACGTAGCGAATCTCTAATTTTTCTCGGTACTAAAAATTAAACAGCATTAAATATCTTGCTCTCCTACAAGCACTTCAATAAATAACTTATATTTTACACTATAAATTAATGTTTTTCATTTTTTTCCTATAGTTCTCCCTTAGCCCTTATATAAGGGGGTGAACTGATACTGAGTTACCTGCTCTCCTATCTCACCTATGTCATGAGTGATGAAAAAGTGCTACTCTTTCACACCAAAGCTCGCTGTATTTATCATCGACTTCCCAATCCAATCATACACACAATCTCGATTCCCCTAACCGTTTCGCATTTTGAGCAATCATATAACACTAGTAAAAATTATGCTCATCATGGGTTATACACTCGTTGTTCTAAGCAACTTTGTATTACGCATTTCTCGTCTCTAGTACATTATCTCACCTTCTTTATCCATTACCCCCCAAATCATTATTAGCTGAGAGACAGTCTCATCCCCAAAATAACACGCATATTTCGTTCTTGCATCTTATCTACTCTCAATACCTCACATCTCATACTCTATACTATTGTATTATTCCCATCGTTCATTTACTGTTAAGTCATTATACAGATTTCTCGAAAAGTCACTGTCTTCCTCACACTTCCCATCCGTCAATGATTATCTCCTATTTCATTCAGATAAAACAAAAATAGGCGAGCCGTATCGACCCACATCTCCATTCTTCTAGAGCAGCATCTCCACCTCTATTACCAATAATCATTACAATTATTTAACCTTGTCCGCCTTCCTATTTCCTTTCTAAAGTGCCTCTCAACACTATATACCTCCATCTCACAAACTGTATTTCTCAATTATAACCTCTTTTTCTATCTAATCCCGTATACGTTACTATTCCAATCCCTCTTTATAGGTATATTCCTAATTTTTCTCTCATCACATTATTTACTTTCAAAAATGCGATTCTTTTTCACTCTTCTGAACTATCATTGACCCGTTACCTAAGTATACAATAAACTCACAGGATTTCTAATTGACTAATTGAACAGGCTCTTTGGCATACACTGCTTATATGATCTCCGTATACTCTTAACTCACTTGGTTCTTAATCTATTTCTTCTACTTTAACCCCTTTACGTGAAATATAATAGTATACATTTTAATATAAATATATATTTGGTTAAGTAAATATAAAAAAAAATTATAATATAATTTATATTATAGATACTATTTTTGTATAAATTTATATATTTATTATTATGATTATTTTATACAAATAGTTTCGTATTTATTATTAATTAGCTTATTACTCTATAGTGGGACATCAAGACATAACTATCTTATTACTTTAATAAAAAAATTTTTACCCAATTTAAATTATATATATATAAGTTACTTTTTTTTTTTTACATGTTAAAAATTATTGATTATATTTATAGCTGCAGTATAGATATTAGTGTTTATAGTATATATTATTAGTTTTTGTAACTATTTAGTCTTTACATATATAAGTGAGTCATTTATTTGAGTATACTGAGGTCATCTCATATATGTTATTCTTTTATGAATTATATGTGAATCTCAGTCTTATTTAATTTGTATATATTATTATTATCTTATTAATATTGATGTATTATTCATTTTTAAGTTTTATCTTAATTTGGTTACTCATCTTTAACCTCTTCTTCCCTCCCCAAGCACCTGTGCGCGGGATAAGGGCTCTGTTCTGGCTCGATTCAGAAAAGCGTTAGTGTGTTTACAGAATGACATTTATCGCACAAGCAAAGTGTCAGTATATAAATAATCCCAGCCTTTTTAGAGCCCAATCCTAAACTATACCTCTTTAATTAGTGTAGAGTATAATCTTCGAGTCGCAAGTCTTACACAAATCCACCCTAGAGCTTCACGGGACCGCGGAAGCGTGAACACCATTATATATATTCGTGTAATATCTGTTTAAGTTTAGGGTATTCATCCACTTGACTCCAGTGGGGCAGCAATAATGAGCCATACCCGCTATTCCAAAACAACACACACTTCTCCTATCATACTTCCACTGATATACGTATCCTTTTATATCATCTGCCTTCAGCTCTATACCTCCCACCTACTCATGCTTCCTTCAGACATTTAGGCTATTTTTACACTTAGTGTCACTATACCACAATACTTTCTCCGAGTTACTTAACCCAGCACTCGGGGAGGTCAGAATTACCCAACATCACCTCAAAGCAAGACTCATATTACCAATGCAGATTCCAAATTAAACAACCGAACTGGGTACATTTTCATTTATCTCTCATTAAATGATATCTCCGAGAGTCGAGTTTGATCTCATACGTAATCTATATATCATTTAATTTCTCTATTTAAACCCTCTTTCTCTCTTCATCACTTTATTAGTGAAACCACTGTTTCGTAGTTCCGATTCTATATCCTACATTAAAAACTTCAATATTCTTTTTCAGCTAAGCTTCATCTTTTTCAATCAACATCCCAGCTACTAATTATACTAATGTGTCACAGCTAGGGAAAACTAATAAACTAATTCTAGAAACAAATGAATCTAATTAAACAGTGGACAACTATTAGTATAATTAAATTTATTATTAAGTATATTATTATTAATAAATCTGTTTAACAATTAGATACTCAATTATGTAACGATATCAGATGTTACAGCTTTATAAATTACTTAAGTAATAATACTTTATATAGATATATTATATAAGTTACCTTTAATAAGATGATAGAATGTAACTATTATTATTTATTATCTTATCTTTTAGATGCAATAATTACATTCCGGCAGCCTATTATTTAATTTAGTTCAACTATATATTATTACTAGATAACTCTGTATGATAAGAATATTAAGGCCTGATAATATATATAAATAGTTAGCACTCTTTATTCATGGCTTGTATTATACACTTTACCTCCCAGATGAAGAAAAAGACTAACAATTCATATTCTCACAAGGAAGTCGGCTCTAAGAACAAAACGCTTTATTGTCTCATCAACTGTGGGATTCGAGTTTTGGCACTCGTAGGCGTCTGAGTCCCGTTAGTATGGACTCGGCTATTCTCCCACATAAAAATTAATCATTAAACTGAGACCTATTATTATTAAAGTCGGCGCAGCAGAAATTAAAAGAGAGGTGGTTGATGTTTCACCCTTGGTAAACGTTTAAAATGCTCAAGTTCCAGATGTAAACTATATAGCAATCTTATTTTACGTAGTTCTAGGAGTATCACCGCATGGTGTATTAAACGCAGAGTAGAATCACATGCAAACACATCTTAGAAAGTAAAGCACGTTAACAAACAATTCTATCATATTACAACTCTCCAGCATACTTCAAAATAGGTTCATACATCAGAGAGCTACTTCAATGAATTATCTCAAAAATATATTTAATCTATTCAAACCTTAACTCTTCAACAATCATTATCACTCAATTTTCTCACCTTGCATCTCAAGCTCTACTACATATGTGTCCCTTTACATTAAATTAATATTATTTACAGAGTTCTCACATAAATTTTATACACCTGCTCGTATAAATTGGAGAGACAACAATTGTGAAATTTAGTCTCAATAATCTGATATGTGGAGATATTGATATCATATATGATTAATATGAGACATAACACTCTTAGCTTTCTTTATATAGATCAGCCCGCTAATAACTTTATCTGGCGGCAAGTAGTATGATAAGAGTGTAGGTTCATGTGTCTCAGACACAAACACCTACTGCTTCGGGTTCGATAATTCGGAAACAACATAACTTAATTGTAATCATTAAAAATATAATAATCAATAATATCTTAACCTTTTTAAACTTAAATGTTCTAGCAAAATATAAATACAGATTTTTTTAGTGGGGATACTACCTTTTTGCGGCTCGAAGAGTGTTTTATAATATCTGTGTTTAATTCTAGGATACAATTTGTATTTATAATATATACATAACTATTATTTATATCTCAGTCTTCACATTATTCATTAATTGCGGTGCATTCCTCCATTCTCACTGCGCATATTATTTGTACTTAGGTGAAAATATATATAACCAGAATACATGGAAGATGATTTTGTATGTTATTGTCAATTAAGATTAAAATTTATAATAAGCCGTAATACATTCTATTTTATTTAGTTGTTAGACGGCTCATTAACTACTTCTATAATAGGTGGTTTGTTCTCCAATGAGAACATACTGGAATAATAATTTGTGCGAGTGCAATAATACAGCAAGAGAAAAAATTCAGAGTAATAAAAGGTTCATTATGCTGAATTCAATAGAGGTCCCACTAAATGTTGCGCTTGTGTGAAAATCAAATTTTAATAATAAAAAATGTTATGGGTATGGAGGTATATTGTTCTTTAATTTCCTTACTCTACCACTGCTAACAATCTATCTCTATTCTCTGGATTTATACTAATCAATTTACCCTACTAAGTTTAATGTAAGTGCTAATTGGACTAAAGCCACAAGGCTGAGTTATCTTAGGGCTTCAAGGTAAGACTTATAGTTATATAGATACACAATTGTTAAAATATATATTATTTTTTAGTTTTAAATGCTTTCAAATATTTTATTCATTAATTTAATCTGTTTAAGATTAAATTTTGTCGATTGTATAATCTATATTGGTCTCAACGAACCGGTTTGGTTGCAAGTTGCTTGCCTAAAATTAAGATTTGGATAATATCTTACTGCAAATTATAATTGTGGAGTCTCCTTAGTCTTAGCAGTTTATGATTATTTTGCGAATTATTAGTACAAAATTAACTTAAAATTAAGGTTTATTTGAGCATATGAAAATATTAGAGACGGTAGAAGCTACCAGGGTTGTGGAGTCGGAGTCGGGGAATCGTCATCTTTGAAGATATGGTAAGATTATTTTGAATACGAGAATCGCCCAAAGGACAAGTTCGGAGTCTGGCAATTTTGAAAAGGGTGGAGTTGGAGTCGGAGTCGGAGTCGGAGTCGGTAATTTTGAAGAGGGTGGAGTCGGAGTCAGAAACTTTCAAAATAGTAGAGTTGGAGTCAAAAAATTTTGAGCTGACAAAGCTATGAATTGTGACTCACTCACTTGCGACTTCCACATCACAAAATACAATTGTAAACTTCGAAGTTTTTTTTAACCTGTACCTTATGTTTCAATTTGGATTATATTCTATTGTCAACGATCTTTGGCTTACACCCCAACTCCCCCCCGCAGGTCTCCCACCTCCTAGCGCAGCTTCCGAGCACCTTTACTCCTCCTACACCTCTGTTTGCTTCCTGTATCGTCCAGCTCATCCATCCTTCTGCCTGCTACTTTCTCCTGTCTTATCCGACGGTTTCCCTTCAATCCTCTTTCGTATCTTTTTGTAATATTACAGTATACTGCTGCCTGCGGAACTCTCTTCTTTTCCGTCTCTCGACAGTAGAGGCCCGTCCTCTCACGGTAGAGTATAAAGCTAAATGACTGAGTGAAGCTGATGAGTTGCTCTCTTTTAATCTCTCGCATGCTGCGCCTCACAGAGGGATTCCCGGCCGCTGTAACCGCGTCAAACTCTGGCCGTCATTTCTCAGACCGCACCCCACCCCTACCCCAGGCCATCAACAATATCCCCACATGGATATGTGTTTTTACCACCATTAGGTCCGGGTCTCAACCCGAAAGAATGTTGTCAAGTTCCCCCTTGTCCCCTTCGGGAAACCCAATTCCAGCCAGCAGTCCTATAGAGGCAGGGAATACAGCTGGCCTCTTCCTTGCTTGTTCTATTTCTTCATTTTCTTCGCCTCAGACGTCCTACGACTGTTCGACAGGTCCACAAACCAGTTCTTTCTCATCGACACAGGCGCTTGCTTCTCATGTCTGCCACAGGACGTGTCTCAAAAGTCCGCCATCCAGCTCCCAGACCGAGCTCTGTACGCTGCAAATGGTACTCCTATTCCTGTCTATGGTGAACGTCGATTTCCCTGGGTGTTTTTAGTGGCTGATGTACACCAGCCAATTCTAGGGGCCGATTTACTGTCTCATTTTGGCCTGATGGTCGATTTAAAGAACAGAAGATTAGTTGACGGTTCTACGTCTATGTCTTCGCCAGGTACGGTAGAATCTTCAGTTCTCAAGGGCATCTCTGATGTTGCTTCTCCTTCTGTTGACTCCCCTTTTCTTACCTCCCTACAGGACGATTTTCCGTCTCTGTGGAGTCCATGCTCTTCGTCTTTGCCAGTCAAACATTCTGTGGTACGCCATATTGAAACCACAGGCCCTCCCGCCTTCGCTAGAGCCCGCCGTCTTACCACCAAGATAAGCTACATTAAGACCGCCAAAGCGGAGTGCTTTTGAAACATATGCTCGGGCAGTCTATGGCATCATCCGCCCTTGAAGAGTTCTTGGTCTTCACCTTTTCATTTGGTTCAAAACCCATCAGGTGATTGGAAGCCATGTTGGGATTATAAAACCCTTAATGCTCTACCAATCACCAGGACAGATAGGTACCTGTCCCTTCAACATCCAGTTAGGTTACTTTCCCACCTGACCGCGTAAAACCATCTTCTAGCAAGACTATCGATCTTGTATTAGGGCCCTATCACCTATATCCCTGTTTCTGAATATGAGAGAGTATTCAAGACGGCAGTCCGTCACTCCTTTTGCGTCTATTTAAAAACCCTTTTCGCTTGCTGAGGACGTCAAACGTTGTCGCACGCAGTTAATGTCTTTTTGTATACTGATTGCCGACTATGTGTCGTTCATAAATCGTAGTTCGTTCTTATTACGAAATTCATTATGAACTCTTTGGTTTTACTTCTAATTTTAGCGTTATAACTTACATTTATCTTTGTGACCTGGGCTTAATTTTAAGACCTGTTGGCAGCATTAATAATATGGCCCGCGCCTCGAATTCTAGTTAGTATTGAACGTAAAGCGCCATCAGCATGGTAGATGTTTACAAAGGCTCGCGTTATTTATTGAAAAATTAGGGCTTTATTTAATTTTTAGATGCTGGGTGGATTTATTTCATTGTATCCCCCTAATCCCCCCATCCCAATGACTTTTTCTATACTTGGGAGCCCCTAAATCTATTTCTTTTCAGTCCTCCCCCTTTACCCCACCCCCTTTACTTCCAAAAATAATTTTTACAATAAATTTGTTCATTTTATTTATACTTTACGTACTTAATCTTGCGTTCTTCTTTCAGAAAGGATTTTCATCATGTAATCTCTTCTTTATATATATATATTATAGATATATATATATATATATAATATTATTATATTATAAATATATATATATATATATATATATATATATATATATATATTACTATATATAATATATATATATAATATATATATATATATATATAATATATATAATATTTAATATTATTATATTATATAATATTATAAGTTATTAAATTTTAGGAAAATATTTGTAAATTTTATCGGAATGTGGCATTTTAATTTTTTACAAATTATTTACGTATATATATATAATATATTAATATATATACTATATACTATATATTAAGTGGTAGTATATATTATATATATATATACTTATAGGGTGCTTATATAAAAATAATAGTATATATATACTAAATTATTATATATATTATATATAGTGGGAGATAAATTAATGCTTCTACAATCCCAGACAGGTACCTAGTCCCTCACATCCAGTTGTTTACTTCCCACCTGACCGGTAAAACCATCTTCAGCAAGCTCGATCTTGTTAGGGCCTATCACCATATCCCTGTTTCTGAAGAGGATATTCCGAAGACGGCAGTCGTCACTCCTTTTGGTCTATTTAAATACACTAAGATTCCTTTCGGTTTGAGGAATGCAGCGCAGACGTTCCAGCGTTTCATCGATAGCGTTCTCAGAGGTCTCCCCTTCGCCTTTTCTTACCTTGATGATCTCCTCGTTGCTTCACCTCCAGCCAAACACGAACAACATTTGCGCGCTGTTTTTGCCCGGTTAGAAGAATGTGGAATACGTCTTAGCCCTGCAAGGTGTGTTTTCGGTGCGTCTTCTCTCACTTTCTTTGATCACACGGTCTCCGCTGAGGGTATTTGTCCTCTGACAGAGCGTTCTGACGCCATTCGCATGTTCCCTCCGCCTCAAAATAAAAAACAACAGGGTCAGTTTCTTGGGATGCTTAATTTTTACCACCGATTCCTGAAATCAGGTGCAGATTTCTTCTCTCTCTTACCGCCCTCATACGTCCCAAGAAGCGCGGCAGCAGTACAAAAGTTGATTGGACTGACGAAGCAAAGTCCGCGCTTGAAGCTTCCAAAGAAGCTCTCGCTTCAGCAACGCTCCTTGTCCATCCACAGGACTCGGCACCGACGCGAATTCAGGTGAACGCTTCGGATTTTGTGGTCGGTGGAGTCCTCCAACGGCTCTTACACGACATGTGGTCTCCTCTAGCTTTCTTTTCTCGCAAGTTACAACCTGCTGAAACTCGGTATAGTTCTTTTGGCAGGGAGTTGCTTGCAGTGTATCTCACCGTTCGACATTTTCGTTACTTCCTAGAAAGTCGTGGGTTCTACATTCTCACCGACCACAAGCCCCTTACTTTCGCTATGATCTCTAGGCATGAGCGACACTCTCCTAGAGAGGCTCGTCACCTTGAGTACGTCTCACAGTTCACTACTGATGTTAGACATATTTTAGGTGTCGACAACTTCACCGCTGACGCTCTCTCCGGCATTGAAATCGACGCGATTTCAGCCTTGTCGACCATTGACTATGATGCCATGGCGGCGTGCCAAGCTACTGATGATCCTGCACTTCCACAAGACTCTTCCTACCAGCTGGAGTGGCTCCAACTCCCTGGGAAGAGAAGAGAACTTCTGTGTAACGTGGGTCGCGCAGGACTCTCCTGCGACGCTGCTTGTTCCTGGCATCATTTCTAACGGCGTTTTCCTCAATTGTGGCGACTCCTTTTCCACCTAGGTATTGAAGCGTCTCGCAAACTGGTTGCTGCCCGTTTTGTGTGGCCTGATATGAATGCCGACGTAGAAACATGGTGTCGGCACTGTGTTTTTTCTGTCAACGCGTGCTAGGAAGCGCAAGCGTCAGGCACCAAGGCTCCCTTAGGCAGCTTGTTCCTACCCCTGGTGTGCCGTTTTTTGAGCGTGTCCCACAATCGACATCATTGGTCTCTTCCACCTGCTACGATGGCAAGAAAAGTCAGGCATCGCTTACGTTATTGACGCGATTTCATCGCTGGAAGGGAGACTATTCCGCTCTCGTTTGCCAACACAGGCAAATCATTGCTAAGCTTTTTATCGCACTGGGTTGCCTCGCTTTGGGCGCACCCCTGTCTGTTAGGCCGGCGGATCAAGGCAGACCTTTCGAAATGCCCTTCTTATGGAGATTCTGAATGACTTCGCTTGGTTCAAGAGAAGATTCATAACAACCAGCTTCCATCCGCCAGTGTCAAATGGGGGTCATCGAAAGATTTCAACCGTCAGCTTAAGGCTGTGCTTCTGGCTGCACTCAATCCGTAAAATTGGACGATGCCATTCTTTCGTTATGCTTGGGCATCCGCTCCGCGATTAAAGAGGACTTGCACTGTGTCAGCTGCTGAACTAGTGTAGGGTTTCCATCTTAGTGCTTCCTGGTGATTTCTTTTCTCAGTCTTCCCCCCCCCTTCTACTGAAGACCCGCTCTCCTATCTAACTTGCTTGAGACTCTGTGCTGTTTCATGGAGACCAACTCCCTCTCGTCCACACAAAGTGCATGCTTATATCCCTAAAGATCTCTCTTCATGAAGTTTTTTGTTCGTGCATGACTGCACATCGCCCGCCATCCACGCTAAGTACGATGGACCTGTTTCCCGTGGTGCTTAGGAAGGAGAAAATTCTTTACGACATACAGCGTCCCACTCGCACAGAAGTTGTCTTCATCGACCGTCTGAAGCCTGCTTTCTTTGAGACTAATCTACTTCCAGTTCTCGATCCTGTTTCTGTGCCTTTCGTTCCACTTTCTCCTCCTTCGGCTCATTCTTTTAACGTCCCTATTTCTCCTACATCTCTTCCACCTCCTTCTCCTTCCCCAACCTCTCCTCCTTCTCATCCTCTTCTTTCTCCTGATCCTCTCCCTTTTCCACCTCCACCTCTTCCTCCTCCGGCTCCTGCACCAATACAACCAGCACCAGCTCCAACTCCAGCCCTACCTTCAAGTCCACTTACCCATTCGCAAGCAGGCACCCAGACTTCCAATCTGCCGACTCCAGCTACAGCTTCTTGACCTTCCTCCCGCTCTGGTTTGTTGCCCTCGGCTTCGTCAAGTAGATCGAGTAGGGGTAGACAGGTTCGTTGGCCGAGCCGTTATCTCGACTAATGTACCTGGACCTCTTCTCTGGAGGGGGGTTATGTAGTCTGAATGCGCCCTAATTACTACAACATTCACGAATATTATCGCGCCATCTATCGGAAGCTTGAAGAGCTGCCTCCGAAAAGCAAATTAGGCGCGTGTAAAAGCTACTGCGCAATTATAATAAAGATTTAACAAATAAATAACAGAAAACACAATATTTTATGTAGTGAAAGTCATTAACAAAGTAATTAAGGTGAGTTGAGACAGCGTGAAGGAGTAAATGCATAAATTAGACTATTTAGTGCGTAAAAGTGAAAAGTTAGAGCTATGATAAACAACCTTAGGCTCGCCGACCGAGGCTAAAGTAGAGGCGTGAGAATGTAAAATTCCATAATAGTTTCACATATAAGTAGAAACCAGTGAGAGGATAAAAGCGAAGATATTAACGCATAATTTATGATGATTAAGTGCGAAATAAGTGAGAAGACCTATAATAGGCTAGGATAGATTTTTATACTAGGATGCCAAACTTAAGGTCGGAGTATGCCATAGGCCAGTAGACCTATGGTCGGAGAAAACTATTTGTGATATAACCGCGTGCATGCTTTTTTTTGTAATAATACGGTAAATAACAGTTCGGGATAGACTGTTATTTGCCGTATCCAACCCTAGTGGGCATGCACCCTACATAGCAGTGCAGAGAAAGGCGAGAGAGTTAATAGTGGAGTAGAGGTGCATGGTCCAAATTTATTAGAATTTAGAGGTGCAGGTTATTTTTTGTGAATAATTACGGCAAATAACAGTTCGGCGATAGCATATGATTGCCTCATTAACGGCATGAATGGGCATTCACGACTAGTAGGCGCAGAGAAAGGCATCACGAGAAGGTAATAGTGGACCAGAAGCGGCGAGGCCAGATATTGCTGGTATTAGTAATGACTTCTACGATAGGGCAGGATGTAAAAGACAATATGAAAAATCAACAAACGGTGCATCGCTTTTCTCTCTCTCTCTCTCTTCTCTCTTTCGTCTCCTCTCTCTGTTCCTCCCGACTCGTGCTCTCCTCTTCTCGTCTCTCTCTCTCTCTCTCTCATCTCCTCTCTCTCTCTCTCTCTCTCTCTCTCTCTCTCTCTATCTCTCTCTCTCCGGCAAAGCAACTGTGATTAATAGTATTTATATATATATATATATATATATATATATTATATATATAATATATATTATATCTAAACACCAAAGCAACTGTATTTATATATATATATATATATATGTATGTGTGTGTGTGCGTGTGTGTGCATGTGTGTGTATGTGTGTGTGTGTGTATGTGTGTGTATGGGTATGATGTGTGTGCGGCAGATGTAGGTACTAGATAGTATAGCATTCTAAACTTGTATACCCGATACTTAAGGGTAGTTATTTTTAAGGCTATGCAGTACCGAACACACCCATTCATGTCGTTCTATAAGGTATGTCAGCAAATATTTAGGTATTTGATGGTATGGCTTGTAAACTAATGTACCCCAAACCTTAAAGATAATTATTTTTAAGGATGTACGGTACTATCTCTACTGCTCCTATATCAATGTATGTTCCACAAGATACCTTCGCTATAGTATATATACAGTCATGGAGGCATGTGTATGTAAACGACCCTTCTGATACCGTACCAGCTCCCTATGCGCGTATATATTGTGTAGGATGATGGATCCCGAAAAATATATGCGAGCATAGAGAGTTGTAGTAGTACTTATGTTTTCTTTTATATAAATCAAACCACCCTCCCTAGCCTCCCCAGCCTCCCTAGCTTCCCCAGCCTCCCCAGCCTCCCGAGCCTCACCAGTCGCCCCAGCCACCCCACCCTCCCTAGCCTCGCCACCCTCCCCACCCATGATCTATTGAGCCATTGATCTATTGATCTATTGATTCAAGTCGTATGTTGAGTGTCATTTTAGATAAGCATAACATAGAAATAAGTTCTTTTATACTGACTAACGAATATATGCTAATGCGACAAAGTTTTCACATCGATAATGCTAACATGTCATAATCTGAACTAAGAATATAATGTACAACGACAAACCTAACACGCATTAAGCACGAATAAACTGCTAACATTAACAAAGTTCCATACTTAACAACAGTAAAGTAACTAACATTGAGCGCAGAACGTATCCTACTCACACTTTTTCTAACATATTATGGGTATTTTACATTAACATGGTAATATTTAACAAAATTTTATCATAACTTTGTCTAATTATCATACTGATCAATGAATATATGATAACGTGACAAAGTTTCCACATCAATAAAGCAAACACAGCATCAATGAATTACGAATAATAATGTACCAAGCCGACAACCTACATACCTTAAGCGTGAATAACTGTTAACATTAACAAGTTCCACACATAACATCAAGTAAAGTAACTAACGTAGGCATTCAAAAACGTAACTATTCAACACTTTTTCAAGCCATATCATCTAACAATATCGTTTGTAATTACATTAACACGTAACAATTAAAAAAATTTATATACCTAACCTATATTATCAGACTGACCAACGAATATATATGGCTAATGCGACAAGTTTTCCTCCTCAATAACTGCCTACATGGTCATAATCTGAACTAATGAATACTAATGTACAAGCGACAAACCTAACGAGCTTTAAGCAGAATAAACTGCTAACAGTCACAAAGTTCCATACTTAACAACAATCAGTAACTAACATTGAGCGCAGAACGTAACCTACTCACACTTTTTTACATATATAGGATATTTTACATTAACATAGTAATATTTAAATTTTTTTTTTTCATAACCTTGTCTAATGGTCATACAGTTTTCACATCAGTAAAGCAAACACAGCATCAACTGAACCATAAATATACTTCATCAATTTGTAAGCCCACCTCTGCAAAATCAATTGTTAACATAACAAGTTCCATACTTAACAACAGTTAAAGTAACTAACAATTCATACAAAGAAACAGGTACGAAGATGAAGCGGTAATATTCATTTAACAAATCATTATTGTTGTTTGTTGTTTTTTATTTATTTTATTTTATTTGATTTTTAATTTCTTTCTTTAAAACTTTTTGTTTTTAAAAATTTTTATTTATTTTTAATTTCATTTCTTTAAAACTATTCGTTTTTAAAAAAACTTTAATTTATTTTTAATTTCATTTCTTTAAAACTTTTTGTTTTTTAAAAAACTTATTTATTTTTAATTTTATTTCTTTAAAAACTTTTTGTGTTTTTACTAAAATTTTATTCTTCTTCTATTTTAATAACGTAAAAAATTTACACTTTTACATACACTAAAGCAATAAATCAGTGAATCAGTAAGCAAAGCCACCTATCCCTCCCCTCCCCCTCCCCCTCCCCCTCCCCGTCAAAACCCTGATCTATTGAGGGATTGATCTATTGATCTATTGATTCAAGTCATATTTTGAGTATCATTTTGGATAAACATAGCATAAAATATGTTCTTTTTATACTAACGATCGAATATTTGCGACGAATAACAAAGTTTTCACATCAATAAAGCTAACATGCTGTAACATGAACTAAGAATATAATGTATAACATCAAACCTAACATACCTTAAACACGAATAAACACATAGAGGGGAAGTAAAACAAGTTTTTTGTTTTTTTTTATAACATAATTTTCAATGAAAAGAGCATTAAAAAAATACATAAAAACATACGCTTTATTTAAAACATATTAATTCATCTAATCATAGGACAGAGGATTTGTATACAATTGAGAAAGCTGCAAAAACATTTCTCCAGAGATTCAATTCCATCTTAAATGATGTAAGTATAAATACCTTGCAGCACACTAATCTCATCTTCGGGTATATACAGGTTCATTAGCAACGCATTCGCTCATGCGCCAGACGAGGAATAAATCTTATCAAGTTGTTAGTGTAGCAGCATATTCCTGTACTACCTGTAGTTGAGTAAACCGCATGTTTCAGCAGTGTAATATTGTTATGATTATCTTGCATGAGCTATATGAACTTAAGTCCTCGATTCTGTCGACATCTTTAGATGAGACGTTAACGTTTTTTCATTTTAGCCAAAGCTGTAAAATATTTTCAGCATGACTGAAAACAGTGAAACCTATACACGTACGCGTGAATGTGACAGCATCGTGGGTTTTAATAGTTTTGCTTACATCAAGAAACTTTTAACATATCAGATACGGTTGAAGAGACAACGCTCTATTCTATTATTAACCTCTCACACTGTCACCATTTGATAGACATTTCCCCAGAAGCGATGCAATCAGATTACACACTATTTAGCATTACCTTACTTCAAGTGTTATCACATAATCTTCATCAATTAATCGAAACGCGAAATGAATAAAGGTCTAAATTAATTGTCCACCAACGTTATTTCGTGCTTTCGCTTCTCGCGTGATTTGTATATTTACCGAAAAAAATATTAATGGCACATCGTTGGGTATTACGAGGTCCTCGTAAAAAACATAATTTTGTGTTCAGGAGCAGAAATGTTGACGTCATCATACACCAGCACACGCGAACAATGTCTTAGTGACAGAAAAATGCGTGTATATACACGACGACCCAAAAGGTAATGGGATGTCTTTCTTTTTCGGACCAAGTCAGAAGAAAAGAGTAAACAAGTATACACGACAGACGAACGAACGTCATATTGGTTTTACAGAATAATTCATGTACAAGGCTCTATACCCTATACGTTTTCTGTTTCATGTTTTGTATTTTCATGTTCAGACTTTATACTGCCGATTCATTTTCTGTTCGTATTTTGTATTTCAAACCCACCGGTCCTACGAGCATAAATCGGTTTCACTTTTGTATTTGTAATTTCCCTGTTTTTATTAGAGTTTAATTAGATTACAAGCTCAGAAATTGTTTTCAAATCCTGCCCATTTTTCGAAACATAATGCAATACCTATGATTTCTTGTTTGATTCATTTTCGAAAACATTACGCAATACATTTATTTCTTGTTTGTCACAGGGTCAATATAAAAATTTATTACAAGCATTTCAGAATATTATTTTGATGTAATTTTTGATTTAATTTAAATTAACTTTTTTTTCCAATTTTTATTCTTTTAATTTGTTATTTACAGATATATATTATATCTCTATATATCTATCTATATATATATATATATTATTATAATAATATATATATATATATATATATATATATATATATTATTATAATTATATATATATATATTATATATATATATTATATATATATATTATATATATATATATATATATATATTAATATTATATATATAATATATATATAATATATATAATATACTATATATATTATACTATCTAATATAATATCTTAAATTTTTCTTTGAGACATCATCTTTAAAAATTTTTTTTATTTTTATTTTTATTTTAATCTTGTTAATTATTATTTTTTTTCAAAAAATTGTTTATTCTTTTATGTTTATTACATTGAAAAATTTGCATTTATACTACACTTAAACAGTAAATCGATAGAACTCAGTAAATCAAGCTTCCCCCTCCATCCTGCGCTACTTTCTACTGATGCTATTTTCTATTGTCTGCAAGTTACCACATCGTGGTATCATGTTTGGTTAAACCTAAATAACCGTAAATTAAGTTCTTGTATACACTGATCAGGCGAGTAAACACGCTAACGTAACAAAGTT
>JABUQX010005727.1:0-30031 GCA_015478945.1 Trachelipus rathkii
CAATAAAGTTTAACTCACTCCAAGTTGAGAGAAGCTGCAAAGGAAATGATAACTTTCTTAATTAAAGGGATTACTTTCTGGTAATGCTGGAAGGACCCAGGGAAGTCCACAAAATGCTAGGAAAGCTCAAGCCAGTCAGCAAAATACACGTAGATCAGCTAAGCTCTGTCATCATTGTGGCAAGACGAATCATACTATTGATGACTGTTTCCTCTATCAGAACATCTGTTCGTTCTGTCGAACGAAAGGACATCAAAGGGAGGAATGCAGGAAATTACAGCAGAGGAAAGAAAATAATCAATCCCCTTCGCGGGCGGAACCACCAGTGTGTCCATATTGTTCTGGGGACCACTTTGGTATAAATTGTCAAAGGCAGCAAGATTCTGCGCGAACTTCGCGGAGACCTTCGCCTAAGCCCCAAAGACCAAATCAAGGAGCTAGGCCAAAAACTAACCGTTGCACCACTTGTGACGAAGTTCACGAACCAGGCGCGTGCAGTGGTGCTCCTTTAAACTCCACAGCCCCGTGACTCTAGATCAGGCCACGGAGCTTCAGGGGCAAATAAATGATCTGTATTCTGATGTAGACAACCCCTTATCTAATACTGGAGGTTAAAGTCCATTTTAGTAATGTGGATAGCCAACCTCTTCATGTCGATGTGCTCATTGTTGGATGTGGGGACCGGATGTATCCTTGTCTTGTTGACAATGGTGCGTGCGTCAACCTCATTAATTCATCGGTTTTGGAAAGACTTCCCAATATTGTGCGGCGTTCTTCATCGCCAGTTCGAACAATCAGTGGTATTGGTCGCAATGCTGTCCGGGTGACGCAGATGGTCAAGCTTGCATTGCGGTTCCGTAGCGGGTTTGTCACCGGTTTTGACGAGTTTTATGTGGTTCCTTCAGAGTGCTTGAGAGAATCCCTTGTGTTGGGAGTTCCTTTGTTGCGAGCCAATAATCTTCTCCCCGATATGTCAACACATCAGTTGCTTAGTCGCGAAGGAGAGCGGTTTAAGGTAATAGCACAGGACTCTATGAGAAGTGTTGAAGGAATGAAGGTTTGCACTCGGGAGAATGCCAAGTTGGAAGCTTATCAATGTGGATTTATTTCAATAAATCTGGATGGCTGTCCATACGTTCAAGACACGCTCTTATTGGAGGGGGTTCGGGATGGAAATTTGGAAGTGCTTCCTGGGGTAATCTCGCATGATAATTCGCCGGTGGTAGCTGTGTGTAACTACAGTGACCATGCAAGGTTTGTGCCAAAAGGTTACTTGGTCGGTAAAGTGCTGCCAATTTCTGACGTCGCTGAGGTGAATGTGGGTCATGTGGAAGCTGTTGAGGATGACTCCAGCGAACCGCAGATGCAGGAATATTGGACTAGAGACAAGATTATTGAGGAATTTGAATTTTCGGATATTCCGTTGGACGATACGCAAAAGGAGCAACTTCTTAATCTGTTGCTGAAGTATTCTTCTGTTCTCAGTACGGGAGATGATGATGTTGGCCTGGCTGAGAATGTGCAGCACCATATTGAATTGACCACTGATCGACCCATCCATGTACCTGTGCGTCGATTTCAAGGGCCACTAGCGCAGGAGATCGAGCAACAGTGTTACGAGTTGGAGGACAGCGGCATCATCCGTAAAAGTCGATCACCATACTCTGCTCCTGTTGTGCCAGTGAGAAAAAAGGACGGTTCTTTACGTCTATGTATCGATTACCGGGCTTTAAATAAATGTACTAAGGATGATGCTTTTCCCTTACCTAACCTAATTGACTCGATATATAATATGTCGGGTTCGAAATACTTTACCACAATCGATTTGGTTCGTGGTTATTACCAAATTGAAATGGCCGAAGATAGTGTGGAGAAGACTGCATTTTCAACGCCTCTTTCTCATTATGAGTTTCTTCGGATGCCATTCGGGGTGAAGGGTGGACCAGCCACTTTTCAACGGGGCATGATGATGGCTCTTTCAGGAATTCCCTGGTCAGAGGTCATGGCTTATTTGGATGACATAATAATTAGGTCCCGCACTTTCGAGCAGCACTTAGTCTCTCTGGAAAAAGCTCTGAAGGCATTACAAGCTAATGGGTTTAAATTGAAGCCACAGAAGACAAAGTTGTGTCGGGAGTCTGTGGAATTTTTGGGGCATCTTATTAGTGGTCAGGGTATTCTTCCCCTGGAGAAAAACTTATCTGGAGTTCTTGATTTTCCAGTGCCTAAGACAGTTAAGCAATTGAGGCAGTTCTTAGGCATGGTTAATTTCTACAGTCGCCATATTCCTAATTGTTCCGCAATTGGCAAGCCGTTATCGTGCCAGACTGGCGGACGTGTGGTTCATTGGACGCCAGAGTGTCAAACGGCGTTTGAAGTGCTCAAGTCAGCGTTGGTCAGTCCAACATTGTTGATATTTCCGGATTATGGTTTGAATTCGCCTCCCTTAGAACTCCATGTCGATGCTTCTGACATCGGTGCTGGGGCGGTGCTATCGCAGCAGAAGGATGGCGAATCTCAACCTATAGTTTTCATTTCAATGACGTTTTCACAAACGCAGCAGCGGTATTCTACCGTGGAGCGCGAGTTAGCCGCTTTACGGTGGGCAGTGAGAGCCTTACGACCTTTTCTTTGCAATGAGAAAAAGTTTGTGATCTTCAGCGATCATGAGCCGCTCCAGTATTTGCAAAACATGTCGCCCGCTGATGGGCGTATAGCTAGGACGTTAGATGAGCTTAACGAGTATAACTATGAAGTGCGACATATTAGTGGGAGGAAAAATGTCCTCGCTGATGCGTTGTCACGTTCACCACTTTCTGCTGTGGAATCGGATTATTTGCCGGAGTCGGAGTCGGAGTCGGTTAACTGCTTGGGTGAGCAGTTCACAATCCCAACTGGTTTTAGGCAGGTGGAGGTACCTGGGGGGGGGTGATTCGCTCTTCAGATGTTTCGCGCTATGCTTGGAGGGGAGTGAGAATGCTCACATAGATATACGAGAAGTAGTTGTTGACGAACTTTTAAAAGATCCGAGTAAATATAATCTGCAGGGTAGGAATATTTTGAAAAGGCTGAGACTTATGAGACTTCCTGGACAGATGCCTATTCCGGAAGTAATTCAGGCATTTGCCCAACTTTGTAAATATCAAGTACATGTGTATTATAATACATCTACTCCCTTAATTTATGGTGATGAAAGTGGTGACGTATGTTCTTTGAGGTGTGTATCTGGTATACATTATAATCTGCTGCATCCAATTCAAAGTGATGGTGGAAAGCATGTACCACCAGACGATAGCAGTGATCGCCGGGTGAATATGGTAAAGGTTCAGAGTCTCAATATTCCATCTGACGCAGATCATAATCTAGTTTCCAATTCTACGATAGACAGTGAGGTTATTTTGAGAGAGCAAAAACAGGATCCAACTCTGAGGAAACTTGTTAGGGTGGTTAAAACTCAAACCCCAGTTCCGCAGTGGGATAAGACCTTAAGTTTATTTAAGACAGTGGGTGATAAATTGTCCTTGGAGGGTGATATATTGTACCTCAATTCAGGTGACCGTAGGAAATATATAATTCCCTTTTCATATTTGATTGCTGTAGTCTGTCAGATTCATTATGAGTATGGTCATTTGGGAAGGAATAAGTTAATCTCTCTCATATACGAAGACTTGTGGAATCCGAGGGTGGTGCAAGTTGTGGCTGATGTGTGTAGAAGTTGTCCACATTGTCAGCAGAACAAGACCAATCCAAATAGTGTGAAACCACCACTCCTAAAAATTACTTCAAATCATCCTTTTGATTTGTTAGCAGTGGATTTGCTCCAGTTGCCACGGTCAAGAGGTAATAATGGTTATTGTTTTGTGGCCATTGACCACTTTTCAAAATTTATTTCCGTGGTGCCACTTGTCAAGAAGACTAGTATTGCTGTGGCGAACGCATTTAAGTACAAATTGTTACCTTTTCTGCCATACATCCCTGACCGGTTGCTTAGTGATAGGGGGCTGGAATTTATGGGTGAACCGTTTGAGGAGGTTTTGCGAGAGTTTGGTATTTCTCACGTGGTAATTTCAAGCCATATGCCTCAATGCAACGGAGTTACAGAGAGGGTTAATCGTACTCTGCTGCAGACATTGCGGATGTTGGTGCAGGAGAATCCCGTTTCCTGGGATACCGAGTTGCCTCAGGCCGTGATTTTGTATAATAATACGTGGCATTCTGCCATTAAAGCAACGCCTAGCGAGGTTTTATTAAAAAGGGCGCATACTTTTGCCAGAAATCCTTGTTTGCAGCAATATTGGAGGGAACCTTCTTCTAAATTCGCTCCATACAAAAAGGGGGATAAAGTTGCTTATAAAACTCATCTTCCAGGGGATTTGGTCACAAATAAGTTTAAACGCCGATATACTGGTCCTTTTGTTGTTCTCAAGGTGTATTCTAATAGTCTGTCATATGTTATTTCCCGATATCCTCTGGAGCCTCAAAGTAAAGAGGTAACCGCACATTATTCGCAGTTACGGCCGTGGGTGGATATTCCTGAATATTTGAGGAAAAACCACTATTTTAAGACCTTATTGTTGCATTCAGATGATGAGTGCGAGGAGGAAGTTAGGGAAGTCCGTGATATTTTGCCACCAGAGGAACAAAGGGAGGAGAGTGGTTTGGTGACAGAGGAGCCGAATTTATTCGATGCCGTGGAGTTGGAGGAGGAAGAACAGGATTTCTTGGGGTTTGAGGCCTCACCATTTTCGTGTGATGAATATTCTGCTCTGCAGGACTTGGCTGAGAGTCAAGAGCGGTTAGACACGATAATGAAGTCTGTAGTGTTGTTAGAGCAAGTACAACACCTTAGTGGCGGGGTGGCAAAACTCATTGAGGAGTCGTTCTCCAGTCCGAGTCGGTCCTCCGTTGTTGGTTCTGCCAGCAATCACGGTCGCATGGATCCTATTGAGGAGGGTTCTATTGAGTCTGCGAGTTCGGGGTCCCGATTGTTGATTCCTATGTCCGCATTACATCCTTCGGCGCGGCCTTATCACACTAGGCGAATTTCTTTTACCGCTCCGCTGATTCGTTTCGAACCCGCTTCGCCGTTAGCGGGTGGATCGGTTCGGATGGAGTCTTCTGGAAGTCGGGAGGAGTCTTTTGGAGAGCTGGAGCAATCATGGAGCCAGACGTCAGCATTTGAGGGATTTAGCCCTCAGGTGCAAAAGTTGTTACGGTCATCCCCTCATAATAGTTCTCTGGGGGTCCTGTGCGATTTGGAGTCGTCTGAAAGCGAGCATGAGAGCAAGTGTGAGAGTTTGCCTGGGGAGTATATGAATGATTCCTATGGGGGACCGGATAGGCTTGCTATCATCCCGGAGCCGGAGAAGTCTGATATTCTGGAGCCGGAGGTGAGAAACCAACGGCCGCATACGAGATCCAGGGGGGCGGTGGCGGAATTATCCAATACCATGGCTGTGCCTCTGGAATATCAGCGCCGAAGGCCAAGTAACATAGCTAAACAATTAATCACAAAATAAACTCATAACTATCTATGGATAAAAGTAATTGAATTTTTTTTACAAATTGTTAGTGCGAAAAAACGTAATGTTAGCACCGTAAAAATAAAGAAGGAAAAATAAATAAATTACCCTTTGAGAAAAATAATTAAAACTGAAAGGGAATGTTAATTAACAATTGTACTGCGAAAGAAGTAATATTAAATATTAAGTAAAGCGTAAATCTGCGTCACAAAAGCAACAAAGCGGAGAGAATCTCGTGGTATATATCAAAATGCAGCCGTGCTTTCCGAAAAGCGTATCGATGGCGAACTTAAAATGAGTATAATATGATGAATTCCGATGTACTAATTACTAATTGCCTTACAGGTCCTTATTTTTCATTTTATTGTTCATTATGATATATAACCATTGCTTTGTTCTAAGAGATATATTTTTATTTGCAGATGAAGAACGTTCTGGTCGTCGGAGATTCCGAGGCGGTTGCTTTCCGCAGGGCAACCAATGAATTAGAGGCCAAATGGGCCGTTAAAATTAATGTTAATGCCCGGGCCGGGCAGAGTATTGAGGAAGTCCCGGCTATTCTTCGGGACTTAGACATTAAAACAGTGGATATTCTGCTGTTGTTGGGGTTAACCTCCTTTGCGTGGCGGAAGGTGCTCTTCTCAAAGGTAGAGGGAGTCTCTCTGCTGACAGATGACCCTGCTGCGGACTGGAGCAAAATTCCGAGGCTGATGCGTGACATTGTGAGAATCTGTCACCGGGCCAATAAACGCATGGAGGTTTACCTTCTGCTCCCCAGCGTGAAAAATATTCACGCGTTCAATGAAAACACGTTGATAAGGAAGGGCCTGAAATATTTGATACCCCTAATGGAGAGGCAACCGATGTTTCAGGCGGAGTATCTGCATGAGCGTTCCCGGGAGATTTATAATCGGAACCTGGGTCTTAAAAAGCCGGGCCTCGGTTATCGGTTCCTCATGATGAACCATGGGTTTAACCGGTACGCCCAGGATAACGAGTTCCGGTTCTCTACCCGGGACGCCCCTCATGCTCGGTTCTTGAGACACGATTCGGAGTCTCTGCTGTTTCCGGCTGTGCTCTCGGATGGGTTGCACTATACGGATGCATGTGTGGGGTCGTTTTTCGATTCCATCCAGCCAAGTTGTCGGTGGCTTCATTTTAGGCGGAAGCCGGCATTGGAGGCGGGGGTTGCGTCGGGGGAGGGATATTCTGTCCCTGTTGCCGCCCCGGTGGGTGGAGTGGCCGCGCCCGAGTCTCCGGTGCGGTCGACCCACCACAGGGGTTCCCCTGTCGGCAGTTCTTCCCCGGGAGTTCCGGAGTCAGTGTTGAGGCCTGTCGATGCGTCTACTGTTGACGATCCGCAGCCTGAATATTCTGCAGGTGACTCAGCTGGTGCGAACGAGGAGATAACAAGGGATGGTCAGATTGAGGTGGCATCACTGGTGTCTTTGGAGATGTCCGCCCCGCTGCCTGGTGTGGGTGAGTTCGGGAAGAGTCGTAGTCTGTTGGATGAGTCGTTTGAGGAAGAGCTCATCTCGACAATGACGCCATTAGTTGCCTCTCCTGTGCTGACCCGTGGAAACACACGGGGTAACACCTATATACCATCAAAGAGTAGCTCTTCCGAGTGGTCGGGGTCTCTGGGGGCTTTGAACTTGGTTGAGTCGGTGGCGGAGAGTCCGCTGGAGACGGAGTGGGGCCTTGCTTCCTGGGCGGATTCTTCTTTGGAATCTGCCCAGGCGTATTATGCTCCTAAAGATGGAGATGAAGTGGGAGAGAGTGAGTTTGTACCGGAGGCCTTGAGTATGGCGGAGGAAAGGAAGCTCCAGTTTTTTCTGGAGGGCCTGGAGAGGTGTATGATGCCGGGGGGCACGTCTGCCGGTCGGCGGGATGCTATCCTTAAGTGGGCCCAAGAAATGCTGCAAGTTATGAGGGAGCAGAAGGTATCCTCAACCTTATAAATTTTGTGTATGTTGTTGACCGCTATGAATGTAATTATGCGAATCGGGTGTAATATGCTCCGTGGGGTTATTTAAAAGAAAGTTTTATTATTTGGTAATATGTACTGCATTTCATGTAAAAGAGATGTTTTTTTTTATATTTTGTACTATGTACAGGTGTCAATTTAAAAGAAATGTCTTATTTATAAAGGATTTTTTTTTATTATCTAGTTAATTCTCAAGAAATGTGTTATTTTGTAAAGATTTTTTTTGTTGGTCCTTTGTTATATGGAAAGAATTCTTTAGGTTTTTGTATTTATAGTTTTGAAAGCAATATTTTTATTTCGTTGTTCTGTTGCGTAGAAGGAATGTTTAAGTTTATGTATTTTAAAAAAAAAAAAAAAAAAAAAAAAAAAAAAAAAAAAAAAAAAAAAGAGGAAAAATTTCTTAAATGTTTTCTCAAATGATGTTGCATGACAAAGATCATGCTCTACTTTATACAATTAATAACCTATATTTGTAAAATATTTATGTGTAACGAGCAATGTTGTAAGCTCCTAATTGGGTAATTGTTTGTTTACATTTTTTTATTGTTGTTTTTCTCAAATGTACAGGTGTATTGTGCCGTTTACGCTTTTGGGGTAGTGGCAACGTTGCAGTTGCCTGGGATTCCAATCGACTAGCATTTTTTTCCGGTTGTTGAGAAAATGGGCCATTTTCTGGTGGGGGATAATGTAATGGGTTGCCATTGCATTTTCCTTTCCTTTCCAGATGTGGTTCGTTGCGATTGGCTGGAGGATGACGATTCTGAATTGAAGACTAGGAGAGGAGATCGAAGGCGGTCCTGGGGTCAAGTAATACAAGCTAAGTGAAGGGCCTATGTGTATTTTAATGTATATATAAATATATATATATATATTATATATATATATATAATTATATATATATATATATATATATATATAGTATATATATATATATATATATATATATATATATATATATATTTATTATATATATATATATATTTTTATATATATATATTATATATATATATGATATATATATATATATAATATATAATGTAGCACTCCATTAACTTTGTAAAAATTTTAATTTATGTTCGTACTTATGCTAAGATTTGCGCGAGCAAAAATTTTAGCATAAGTCGAAGTGGAATGATATATAAACCCGGCCTGTGAGATACTCTTCAGTCAGATAAAGTCAGATCAAATTATTAAGAAACAGAAGAAAATCTCACTCAAGATACTCTCTCCAGAAATCCTCCCGGCAAGAGAGGTAAATTTCAAGGAAAAGGCTGCGACTCGAATTTCAATCACGAAAACAAATCCTCGCACAAAAATAGGGTGGAAAACGCGCTGGAAAGGGCTGTGACTACCAATTCGCCTAAGAGAGTATCTCAACAGAAGGGACTTTTATTACTATACTTTCACTGAATATCATTATTATTTATGTTGAATAAAAACATCATTTCAAATATGAATTTATAATTTACCATCCTCTTATATAGGGTGCTTGCTCATAAAAGAAGTCACCAACTTAGCAAGATCAACCCTATATAATTGGTGAACCCGGAGTAGAACACCCAGAACTTCAATCAACGCCTTCTGAAAAACAAAAAAATGAAGAAAAAGAAAAAACTACAATAACAAAATCTCAATCAGAACACTCAGAGAAAATGACTCAAGCAAACGAACTTCAATTTTCACTTTATTTTTGGATTATGGTCTTCATCTTTTCACAACTATCACAGTTCGAGGATTCATCACTAGACATAGCAAACTTCCTTTTCGACATGGATTTCTTTCATCATTCAAGTTTGGATTATGGGCAGAAACTCATTTTGGATTCCACTAAGAACTCTGATTCCTTTTCGAATTCAAAATGGTTCTGTGACCGCTCCCTTTTATGTATGAAGAATTTTTCAATAAAGGACCTAAAATTTCAAAGCAACTTCGCCTCTAACATATGTAACTTTCCTTTACTGTATGGATTTGCTTTCATCATTTTAAGTTTGGATTATGGGCAGAAATTCATTTTGGATTCCACTACGAACCTTTAGGCTCCTTTTCGAATTCCTAAATGGTTCTGTGACCTCTCCCTTTTATATAATTTTTCAAATAAAGGACCTAAATTTCAAGCAACTTCGTCAAGCAATGTTTCTCTCGTAAATACAGCTTTGAAAACTATTTACGTGCGCATTGATCAAATCATGGATACATTAGAAACGCCTTATAGGACTTTCCGTGATTCAACGGTTCGATCAATGTGGCCTATTTAACTTTTGTGAATAACTCAATTGTTCAATATCGATAATTATGTATAAATATTTTTGTATTTAAATGTTTGTATGTTTGTTTATATCTAAAGGATATAATCAAATATGCTTGTGTTTAAATGCACCTTTTATTTTCTGTATATATAACATTATTGTATTTTTTATGTATTCAAATAATTTGTATATATGTTTAGATCTTCGGATGTAACCAGTTATGCCCGTATTTGAATATATATATTTTTGTATATTATTTTTTGCCTTCATGTTTATATGTCTACTTATGTCCTCCGGACAAATTAGATAAGGTTTGCATTTGAAAGTATAACTATGTATTTTAGTTATTATTTCTTGCATAATTATTGTAACATACTTTCTCACTCCATGTTTAGCGCAGAAGTAATGTTAGCACTCCATTAAAACTTTGTAAAAATTTTAATTTATGTTCTACTTTTTAGCTAAGATTTGGCGGCGAGCCAAAAATTTTAGCATAAGTCGAAGTGAAATGATATATAAACCCGGCCTGTGAGATACTCTTCAGTCAGATATTTAGTCAGATCAAATTATTAAGAATCAGAAGAAAATCTCACTCAAGATACTCTCTCCAGAAATCCTCCCGGCAAGAGAGGTAAATTTCAAGGAAAAGGCTGCGACTCGAATTTCAATCACGAACACAAATCCTCGCACAAAAATAGGGTGGAAAACGCGCTGGAAAAGGGCTGTGACTACCAATTCGCCTAAGAGAGTATCTCAACAGAAGGGACTTTTATTACTATACTTTCACTGAATATCATTATTATTTATGTTGAATAAAAACATCATTTCAAATATGAATTTATAATTTACCATCCTCTTATATAGGGTGCTTGCTCATAAAAGAAGTCACCAACTTAGCAAGATCAACCCTATATAATTGGTGAACCCGGAGTAGAACACATATATTATATATATACTATATAATATATATTATATATATATATATATATATATATATATATATATATATATTATAATGAAATATAATCTCAAACTATTCATGTTGCTTATTACCACCTGTCCTTTTCAGGTAGGTAATTAAAACTGACAAAGTAAAGGATAGTAAAGGTGAAATTTGTCAGTACACAGGAAGTTTTTCATGAAGAGGTAGTTGTTATTCTGCTACTTTCATTTCTCGATTTTTCCCACATTGTGAAGATAGTAGCTATTCTGCTACAATCATAATCGAAGATCTTTTATCCCCGCCAAAGGGTATGTGCACCCTGCTTTTATAATTTTATGGTGCAATACTTTCAAATAAATTTCATTGCTAATTTAAGAGTTGCGTTAGAGTTTTGATAACTGCATTTTTGCAGGGATCGAATCTGGGAGCTGTTTGCTCCGGGCGTGAGCCATATTGATTGCCTGCTGGGATCGTATTTGATCGATTTTTTTCATGGGACATAATCGTTTATGAACTGAGTGCCGTCCTTCCTTGGCCGGTTGTTTCGCCATCTGGTTATCGTTCAACCGCGGCTCAATAATTGCCCTGAATCCTAGCCGAAGTTGCGGTGTTGTAGGGCCTGGACCCTATGTCTTCAATCATTGGTGAGTATTATCCAATTTTAGTATGCTAATCTGTTTTATTTTCAGCTTGGGCCTAGGTTAAGTTCCCACTAGGGAAGGTCAACATTTGAAACTATATAAAGCCTATTTTGTTTATTAATAAAACAGTATGTTATTAATAAAACTTATTTTGTTTAGTGGCTTATCATAGCAACCTTTTGGTTTGCTATTCTGGGAGTAGGAGAAGTTTTAAATGATTGCCTACATTCAGGGAAGGACCTAGGTTTACCAACATATTTCGTAATTGCTAGCATTAATACTCACCAAATAAAGAAATTCAGTTGAAACATATATAAAAAGAGTTTTAGATACATCAGTATGCTTTTATATCATTTGATAAATTCATTTTGTTTTGTATAAATTAGATCTTTTTAAATGAATTATACACGGAAAATAGGGCCCGTAGCATTTTAAATATGAGAATGTTATTATAAATAAATAGAATCAACAGAGTCCTGCGGCCGTGGTTGCCAGATTTTTCAAGGTTGCCGCAGTTGACAGAAATTGAAAGTTTAGGAATTTGTAAATTTATAAGTAATAAGTTTAAACTCTCTTTGTGTTACTGGGCAGATAATTGTTTGTTTATTTAAATAAAGCATTTGCTAGAAACATCATTTCAATTAAAATCAAAAGTTTAGTATATTCAATAGAATATTTTAGATACCATTTTTAGGTTCTATATCCTTAGATATAATAATAATCATGTGATATTATAAATTTCAGATCGCTTATACAGAGGATTGGATGTCTTGTACTGGAACTGCCACGTCGATATTCGAGAATATTCTGGAGCAAACCAACGAACGAACATACCATCATTTCAGTTGAAGCTTTTTCCAGTCGTGAAGACAGATTGATTTCGGACTCCTTGTTAGAAAGACTTGTTTAAAAGATATAATTAAAACAGCAGTTTTAGATTGAATTTTGTTGAGATATCGTAAAGATTGCGTTTGAGATCCTTGTTAGAAAGACTTGCTTAAAAAGATATACTTAAAAAAGATCCTAGATTAAACTTTTGTTAAGACATTAAAGATTTCAGATTAATTTATTAAGATATTATATTGTGGACATCGTTCGATTTGTTGTTTTATATTTTCGTTAGAATACTTTAACTTGTAAATAAAATTATTGATGGAAATTTAAGTTAAGAAAACTTCGTGAGTTTTGTGTTTATATTTATAGAACGAAGTATATATATGTTTATCATCATACGTTTAAGAAACTTTTATTTGAATATAACTGTTAATGAATTACGCTAACCATTTTGAAACTGTAAATAAAAAAGTTAACATTTTAGAAAATCATTGTAAATATATTAATAACTTAAAAATATAACCTATTATTAAAATATTATAGCTTCGTAGTATTTAATCCCAATCATCAGAGTTCGTTTGAATTATAAGATTGCAACTAATATAATAGATTTTTGGTCGAATTTAAACTCCTGGTGTATAACTTAACTTTATATCGAGTATTAAGTTACCAGTTGAGTCAGAGTTATCATCTCGACTTTGAAGTTTCTCAGAGTTAATATCCTGTTACAACAGTGTCTTCAGATAATTTCCTATCTTAAAGAAATATTTAAAAGAATCTACATAGAATAAGTTATTAAAATAACTCTGTTTTAGACATCAGTCGATTGTATGAATAAAATAACTCGACTTTAAATAGTAAACTGTAAGTAACAGTTGTAATAAGTTTGGCTGAAGCATTTACCAGCAACTTCACGAAGTATTTAATAATATTTATAACTAACTGATAAAAAGTAAATAGTAAAAAAAAAAAGAATTAAAGCAAAAGATTAAAATTTCATAAGTTCGTTAGACATTAAGACTTTTAAAAGTAAATAATTAATTGAACTTATATAAGCGTATAACTCGAATTTAAAATAAAAATAATCGTAATAAAAGGAGAAATAAAACATTAAATATATTTATTAGAAAAGAAAACTAAATAAAAATAAGAATAAGGAAAGAAATAAAATTAATAAAATGCGTAACAAGATTTATTTAAAATACCAAATATAAGCAGTCCAATAATAAGACATAGTTTAAATAGTTAATATATAGTGCTGTTACATAAAAAAAAACCATTTTTCAGTTTTTGGTCTATAACTATTAAACTATTTTCACATACGGACTTTATAGATAATTTCATATAATGGAAAGAAAAAGATAATTAAAGGAGTAAAAGGAAATTTTAAAAATATTTACCTTTTTATTTAGATCAAAAAAAAAAAAAAAAAAAAACCGCCCTGTTTACAAAAAAAAAACAATGTAAACGAAAAAAAAACCCACTTCTAAAAACCCTTCCTAGAGCAACAATATGTCATCATGATGTCAGTTAAATCTTTTTTAGCATATTTTATGAAATATTATTAAAAAATAGTAAAAAAAGTTAAATTAATATGAAATTCAAGCATACCGTCAATTTCAGAAAACAATCGGCCTTTTTTTTTTGTGTTTTTAAGTAACTGTAACTTAAAAACTATAAACCAACTTATATGATTTTTATACTAGATTAAAAAAAATAGTTTCAATAAAATGCCCGAAGTTATAGAATTAAAAAAAAAAAAAATAGATAACTATTTTAAAAATTTCTACAAAAAGAAGGAAATTTTTTTTTTTTTGGGCAATTCAGAAAACCTAAAAAAATATAATTAAATTTTACCCATTTTTGGTTGACACTAGCTGAAATGAAGCTTCTCTAACGTGTTACGTAGTAAGTAAGAATGATAAACTTAGCTGTATTGCCAGATTTAGCTGATTTTGTAAAATCTGGCACCCTTACAAATTTTTAGCTAATTTTTTCAGGCTTTGTTTTTTGTCTCCATTGGTTTATATGGGTTCCAATGCCTTCCGAGTCGATTTCCCGTGTGTTACTTGAGTCAATTGGCCACCCAGTCAAGGGTGAGGTGGGGTGGGGGGAGAATGAATGAAATCTGAAATTGCCCACCGAGGTATCAAATAATTGTTAAATTAGCTAATTTAGGGTAATGTGCTATCAATATGCATTTTATATGTATACATAGCTTAAAACCTGTATATCAAAGAGTAAGTGATCAAATTTTAACAATTATTTTTTATTTTTTTGTACACAGACCATTCAAATCAAATTAAAAATTTAAATTTTTTTTTTTTTTTAGAAAAATCAAAAATTTAGCTTTGTGTATGGGGTTTGTGAATGATGAAACTGTGTGTTGAATCAGAAATTGCTGTGCTGAAATAACCCCCTCCCTCCCTAAATTCCTTGAATAGATTTGCATCTTAATACTGCCCTCATTTAATAGGTTCTTAAACCCCTACATTCCCTTCCTTGAATAGACGAGGTAAGCCGGCCACATAAAACGCGTGTTGATGCATTCTAAAACGTCAAAGGTTGAAACGTAGCCACTCGGCAATAGCGGGAATGTCGACTCTGCATACCTACAAAACATTACTAGCCAACACAGCCTCGTCTCTGTAGCTCAGAAAAAAAAAGTTGCAATATGTGCATTAGAAAAGGGGGGTAAATTCCACAATTTATCTGATAACAAAAACAAATTGCGGAATAGCGATAGTTGCATCATAAACCACGGAAATCGATTCAGCAGTATCGATATATACTAATTCGACACCTATTTGGCTATATCATGACATACGATATACCAATGCTAAGAGGCATTAGAAAGGGGGGTGGGGGCGGGGTATAACCATGTTAGGTGTGGCAACAATGCATTATAGAACCATGGCAATCAACTCCCTATACTTATAACATTAGGTTAAGACACCTGACTACAGGTAATTTTCTATGATGTAGGATCCATGCTAGAAGTGTTAGAAATTATACACGCTCGCGAGCGTCGACGTCACTTCTAGCTACATACGAAATGTGATTGATACTATATATACCGGTATAGTACCGGTAATATTATATTAGATATTATATATATTTATATACATATATATTAATATAACATACAGTATATTAACAAAATGTTAAAAATATACATGGTTTTTTTTTTGTTACAAGTTTTGTTTTTTTTTGTTACTTTTTTTGGGGGGGGGGTCGGGACCCACACTGTCGATGAAGGAAAAAAAACACAATAATTAGCGCAGGAACCCAGATTATGTCTGATATCTTTTCTGTCATTAATATATAAGGCATATTAGTGCTTATTGCTCTTTGGATTCCGATATAAATAGCTATACCAACATAAACAAGTAAAATACTTTTAACAATGGTATAAATACATATAATTAACGATGGGAGTAATTTAGAAAGGCTTCCATTGCATTTGGAGCAGTTGAATTTCGCCTCAAAAATGCTGAACATTGTGAAATTTTTCAAACAATGAAAAAAAATTCCCAAAATTCAAAAAATCGACTTAGAACTATTATAACAATTTTTTTCACTCATACTAGATGCGATAATAGGTCCACCAAATTTTTCGCTCTAGACCTCATATTTACCGAGATACAGAATGGGTTTTTTTTGTGTAACAAAACGGGGTGGGTTTTTTTTTATGTAACAGCACTATATAGTATGATCGAAGTTGACTGTTGTTGATGGATACGATGCAAGCGAAACAAAGACTCTGAACCTGGAAATAAATAGAGAAATTAGAGAGAATTAATAATAGTAAAAGATAAGCGAGATAAATTAAATAAAAAATAAGAATACATAAATTAATAACGAATAAAATAGCAAGGATAAAATAACTAATAACGATAGAATAACGAGTATGAAAATAAATAAAACAAAAGAACATATTTATTTGTTTGTTAACATATGAGATAAGAATAATATTTAAAGGAGGAACGCAAATAATAAACAACAACTTTAGTAAATATAAGTTTATTTATTCAAAGGATTACGAACACAACGCAATGTACGACCATATTATTTATTAATTATCTTATTTATTATACATCTATAGTTTATTATTTATTCATAAAGATTCATTGCCACAATCTGTAGTAGTAATTCAGAGATATACTTGATCAGCCACTATACGGTATCAGTAGAAACTACTACAGCGGGCCATATATTTAATGCTGCCGCTTAGCTGACGCTACCGGAGGGTCGAGTGGCCACAGATGAACAAGTTACGTGTTCCATTAATTATGGTTTAAATTGTAATCGGCACTATCTTTAACGCACATAGTTGTGGCAATCGATAATCTAAATTCTTACTGTACACTTTTCTGTTGTCGTGGCTTTGAATCAATTTAAATATCCTTATATTATATATATGCACATTCCGGCCTCACAAGGGTAATAATCGTCTTTCAATTGGTATGTTACAATTCAAATTGGGTTGACTAAAATATGTTCTGGGAATTTTATTCACATTGTTAACAACAATTTATTTTTATATAATCCCGAATCTGCTAATTGCCTTGTGCTTGTATTTAAGATTGTCATCATTGTAATTGTTAAATAACCGAAAAATAACTATTTTTATAACTTACCTTAAATATGCATATATCTATATATATACATATTTTGATAGCGCGAGTTAATAATTATTAACCCGATAATTACCATATTCTGCCATCTTAAAGTGGTGCGATTTATATTTTCGAATAATCTATACTCTGTTGGCTATCTTCGCGAGAATATTGATCGTTCTGGTAATTCAATTTTATTACCTCTACGATCCCGTCAGCGTCGATTAGCCACTATATTTGGATAAACTATATTATTAATCAACTTAATTAATTTCATGAACAATAGCCCTATATTTATATAGGTCTATTGAATTATATTATATATTTTTTTTATATATATGAAAGAAATTTACTGTGCAACGCACAAATCTGTACATATCAGTTTTTTTTTAATTATATATTTTTATATGAACTTGTGTGTCTGCGTTTTATTTAATAGTTAGTCTCCCTAGTAACATATAGAGTATCCAGTGTTCTTTCCTTCTTTCTTTTATTCTGCAAGAAAGCGTTGCGCAAACGGCTGGGCTGGCGCTCTCTTGCTGATCACGTCGATCATTTTCCTTCCTATTAGCTTTCTGCGCTTAGGGTTTTCTTTTCTATTTTCGACTATTGGCAGGGTTTGCCCCTCTTCGCCGTTACAATACAATATTACTATATATATATATTTTAATATATATATATATATATAATTATATATATATCGTATATATATATATATATATATATATATATATATATATATATATATATATATATATATATATATATATATATAATATTATATATAATATATATATATAATATATAAATTATCTTATATAATAATATATATATAATATCTATATATATATATATATATAGTATATGAGTAGTATATAGTATATAGCCGGATATAGATAGCTATATCTATATAGTAGTAATATATAGTAGTTTTATATTAAATATATAAGTATATATGATATATATATAGTATATAGTCGGTATATATAAAATATATATATAATACTATAGTACCGTCAAGCGGTAACTCAGAATTATTGGCAACTTCAAGATGTTTTTAGTTTTTAAAGTGTTTTAATGCACAAAAAAAAACAATTTTTAACAAAGATTTTTTTTTAATAAATAGTTGTAGGCAGACCTAACAGGTGGCCATGGTGACCTGCAAAAAAATTTTTGTAAAAAATATTAAATTACTGTTTGAGATATTTTTATTTTCCTTTAACTTTTAATTGTTTTGGGTAAAAATTTGTAATTTTTTGATAGCATGAACATATATAGAATCATATGAGAAATATATTGACAGTGGTAAGAAGCCAACTCATGCGGCTTATCTAATTCCTGTGTTTCCACCTTAGAACCAATGCCACGTAGTACGATTTTCGGCGAAGATCTATCTCCTACGAGAACTAATATGACCATTGACAAAGCACTCCTCAGGGCTTGAACTTCGTACCAAAATCCACCAATAGATGGCTTAGGTAAATCAAAAAAAATGATACATGTTTACCCAAACCATCCCATGCCTTAACTAAAGTTTATTGGTCACACATGCAGTTAGCTTTATAACATTACTAAACTCTTATAACTAAAAACCAGCCAGATTTGGCGTTCGTTCTAAATCTACTATGTGATACGCAACCAGTTGCCATGATACCTATCCAACCTTTCGTTAAATGGTTGGCAAGTGGAGGGATCAGCAGCTCTAACAACCTCCTTGGCAAATCAAATTCCAGAAATTTAAACAACCCTATTGCTGAAGTATACTTTCTTATAATGCGAGAGAGTGGCATCTTCTCTTATGTTTCTTGTTATGCCCCTGGTCTCCCGTCCGTTTTCTACTATGAAGAATTTTGATGTCTCGTGTATTATCAACTAGATTTAAAAATTTTGTAGACTTATCATGTCCCCGCCTGAGAGAATCGCCTTGTTTCTAACAGAAAACATTCTAACTCCTTCAGCCTCGTCACTCGTAGCTCTTACCGCTCATAAGCGCCAGAAATGCAATGCTTTGTGTGCTCTACTTTGCACTCTCTCTAGGCATATCTAAGTCTTTCTTTAAGTAAGGGCCCAAACTTGTGCACAATAACCTAATACTATACGGTACCATAGCTATTATATAGTTTTACTTATACTTCCTTGCTCTGTAAACAGACGATTGCGATGTATTTATGCCCAGCCAATCTAGTAGCTGTTTATTTTCTAGCTTCCAAACACTGATTAGCTACTTTCAAATTACTGGCTTAAACACACCTAGAATCGTTTTTGCTGGTCGCACAGGACTGAAGCCAATCCCATTGCATATCAATAGTTAAAGACTTTTATGTTGAGTAACCTATGGTGAAGAACTACAATGTTTTACTATTATAATTCATTGCCACTTATCTGCCCACCCAAGAATTTATCAAGATCATTTGAATCGTTTATACATAAACCTCACTATCTAACTGAGTGGCCAACCTTTTTGGTATCATCAGCTAAACTTGAAGGGAAACATTGCATTTGAAGTCGCCTTGTCTATGAAGTCATTGTTGGATATATTATGGAGGGAACAAAAAGGTGCCTCCAGCACGTGAACCCTGTTGACAGCCACTCCTTCACTATTCCCATGATGAGGTTATTGCCATTGTAGTTGTACACACTGTTTTCTATTCTCCATACCACTCTTTAATCCAACTATGTTCCACTAGTGCCAAATATATCATAAGCTTTGCTGAAGTCTCTTCATCAGCCTTATTGGGGAACCTTAGTGCAAAGAGCTTGCTACAGTCTAAATATATATGAGTCAATCTGGATTTCCGTCGTGCAATGGCAAGCAGTAAGTTGGAGTTCCATAAATTCTATAAAAGGTTTGTCTGACATACCTACCCTTTCTGAAACCGTGCTGGAGTCATACAATCCTTGTTATCTTCTAAATATTCTCTATATGACCCTTTGTCAGTACTTTCCAGATACGCTTTGACAACCAGAGGATGTTAAGGCTAAACGCGCTATAATTACCCAAGATCATTCGCGTTACTACCTTTTCTATAAATAGGCACAACATACTCCGTTTCCAGCATCTGGTACCTGTCACCAAGATGTTAGTAGGATCGCTAACAAATGCAAAATACAGTGCCTTGCAATGCTGTTACCAATCTTCACCACCCTTGTACCATGTACGTAGCGCCAGTCAGGCCTGCAGCTTTACTTGATCACATATGGTCTATAAACTTAAGTGAGTCTTTTACATAATATGCTCAAATTCTGTAAGTCTAATTTGTTTACTCCAGTGCATTACAGTAGAACTATTAGTTTCTCCAAATCTATTATTCTATCTTCCTCATTAAAACACTTGAAGCAAAATAAGCATTGAAAATGTTGACCAACTTCCTTATCTGAACTCAACTAACTTTTCATCAATTTTTAATAGGATCCTATGGCCTATTCTTACCTTTTAAATTGTAGAAAGCTAAAACTCTTGCAGGTCTATTACTATTCCTTGCTAATTAATTTTTTGCCTCTCTCTTTGCCTTTCTTATTGACTGGGTTAAGGTTCTTTCTATTTTCCCTATAGATTTTCTACAATCATCGTTCCCGAGTTACTACCGCTTGAATATTTGATCGATTGATTGATTGATTGATTGATTGATTATGAAAAAAGGATTGTTAAATGTAAAGAGCGAGTGAAGAAGTTGGTGGCGTTCAAATTATGAGACAAACTTAGGTGGAGGATGTGTGGGGGGGGGGGTGTTTTTGCGGGGACTGTGGTTTTTGTTGGGTTGGGTGGGTTGGGTGTGAATCCGGCTACATTTGTGTTTGTGTGTTTGGGTGTGTGTGGGGTTTTTTTTTTGTTTTTGGTGTTTTTTTGGTGGTGTGGGTGGTGGGGTTTGGTGTGGTTTGTGTGGTGTGGTGTGTTGGTATGGGGTTTGTTTTGTGGGTGGGGTGTGTTTGTTGGGGTGTTGTGTTTGTGTTTGTGGGTTTTTGTTTTTGTCCTGTGTGTGTGTGTGGGGGGGGGGGGGGGGGGGGGGGGGGGGGGGGGGGGGGGGGGTGGGGTGTGGGGAGTGTGTACGTTTTGGTTTGACCCTGCTGGTAGTGTAGGTTTAGGATTTTTTTTAAGTCTCATAATTTTAACTTTTTTTAATTTTTTTTATGGGTGCTTCTAGAACGTCTACCACAACCCGGAATTACATGGGATTGTCAGTGAAAGTTTTATTTTGATTGTGAATTAATTTAATTGATTTCATTTAGATTTATTAAGCATAGGGTAGTTATAGTAGGGGATGCCGATATCGCGTGCAACTATCCGTAAGTCCGCTTATCCGGCCAAGTTTTGTGACTATCCGGTATCCGGCCGGATATCATTGTGTATCCGGCCGATAAACCGATAATTTACCTTTATAGTAGGTTCTTCCTCTTGGGGAAATATTTCAAAATAACTTGAAAAATGTATATTATATATGTATAATACTATCCTATGATATATATATATATATTATATAATATATATAGTATATATATATATATTATTATAATATATATATAATATATATATATATATATAGATATAGTATATAGTTATATATATTATATATATGTATATATATATAATATTAGTATAACTTGTTAGACTTTCCGTGTTGGGTACTAATGTTTATATTATTTATTCATTATTATTCTTACTGTACAATACAATTTTATTGAAATTTGTGTGACACGTTCGTAAATTTATATTCATGTCAATTTAATTAACTAAGAATTTGTATAAAAGAAAGAAAAAAAAATTGTGTTGATTTCAAACCTTTATTCATGCATTTAAGCTTTATTTGTTTAATTATTAATTACTTATTTACAAAACACTTTAATTATATCTAAACTCAGCAGCAAAGTTTTTAATTTTATTTGTATTACTGAAATAGTTTTTGAAAGTTTTTGTTTAAATACTTCCTAGCATACTGAAAAATAGTTCGAACTTCAAAGCGTTTCTTTTTTGCATTAGTGCTAAAGAAATGCCTCAAGTTTTTAACTTTCGAAAATCCCTACCTCAACTAACTGTCACATCGTAATGAAATTTCTTTAATTTGTATAGTTGCTATTTAAACAGAATTTTATTCTATATACACAGAATTAGAGACATTTTTTACGTTTGGTGAGCGTTTTTTCACGATTTTGCGCTAATGATTGACGAAACGAAAGCACACTCGGCATTTTTTTGAGCAACAAATGCAAAAACCGAAAACGGCTAAACATGTTTGCAAAAAATACAGATTTTTCGGTGTTGCTGCCAGACGTACAAATGTCCCAACGCGTAAAAATTTGTGGACTATAAATTTTGCATTCCATAAAATTCTACAAATTTTTTGATAGTCCTATTATTGCGGAATTTAAATTCCGGAAAATTTAGTGCATTCCGCTAACTCCAATTCCGCAACATTTTTCAAATTATCCCAATCGCAATTCCGCAATTTTTTTGTATTCCGAAATTGCGGAACCTTAAATTGCGGAACACCCACCTCTGATTATATATCTATATATATATACTATATATAATATATATATATATATATATAATATACTATTATATATATACTATATTAATATAATATATCTATAATAATATATATATATATATATATACTATATATATATATATTATAATATATATATTAATAATTATATATATATATATATATATATATAAAATAATTAAATATATATATATATATACAGTAAATATATATATATATAGTATATATATAATATATATATCTATATTATATATTATATATATATATATATTAAATATAATATATTATATATATATAATATATATATATACTTTATTATTTTTACAGTTGTCACCACCACCACGGGCAGAGCCCTATTCAAGATGGGGTTTGCACAGAATCAGAAGTCAACAGCTTAACGTAAATTAACGCAATGAGCACAGACGCAAGGCTTCTGAAGTGGGGAGATTCATCAGCAGGAATGCCAAAGATGAAAGAGAATCTCTCTAGACTACAGAGGTGGCAGAAAGAAGGAAAGCACCGCAGCGAACTAGCCGATTACCAATATCAACACAAAACTCATGTGCAGACACAGCAAACCTTGTGCTACATGAGGCCTTTGAATAATTGAGTAACTTGGAAAAGGAAAAAAAAAAAATCTCGCATCCCACCTCCAATCAATGTCTGTTTATAAACCTCTCTAGCACCGTTGTGATTCAGGTTTCCAAGACATTTTTTTGTCTATGTTAAGCCAGATTTTATATTTCAACAGGAAGACGGAAACTGTCGAAAGAGATAGCTCAACGTTATACGGTGTCCTATAGAGGATGTAGATTTTGTAGAAGTTGATTTGTTTAAAAGAATGAATTCACAAGGTTCAAGACGACACTACAAGAAAATACTAAATTCAAAATGAGCAAGAATTGAAATTGGAAAGATTAAGACGAGCCACCTATAAATGCAAAAGAATGAGCAGAATTGAAAGAGTTGAAAATGAAGGGCCGAGTTCATCAGCATATGAGCGTAAACCTTTTTAGACTTTAACAATCCAATAAAATAAGGAATAAGAGTGGATAAGACAGAACCCCTGAGGAACACAACTATTGACAGAAATGAAAGAAGAAGGCGCCCCATCAACAACACCGATATTGAGCATTTATGAAAGAAAACTAGAAAAATAGTACAGCATAAGGAAATGAGGACAATCCCAAGGGAAGAGCTTGGAGAGCAGTTGACGCATGCCATACCCTGGTCAATCTTCAATATAGTCAAGCGCTACCACCGCAGTTCTTCCTCGTAGTCCTAGAGCGGAAACATAAATCATAAGATAGGAAAGTATATCACCAGTATACCTCGAGCGCCGAAAGCATACTGGCGATCGAAAGAAAAGTGAATGCAGAACATTCCCGATTGATCCTAAAGAAATTGAGAGTTGAAAGGTTCAAAAGATCTAGATAGAATAACAAGTGAGAGCTATAGGAGAATAATTATTAGGATCAGAACTCCTTTTTTCGGAATAGGTTAGCCATGTGCGTGCTTTCAACACTGAGGAAAGTGTTAGTATGAGACAAATAGGAATATAGTTGAACGAGGGAGGGGCCAGCACGAAAGCAAACTGCCTCAAAACTCGAGGAGGAATGCCGTCCAGGCCATCTGCCTTCCTAACGTTCATAGATTTCAAAAGCCCATGCACCCGATCAAATGTAATCATCAGCAAAGGCATAGGACACTGAAGGCGAAGACGGGGATGAGAATGCCAGAATTGTCCAGGGTTTAGTTAGGAGGAAAATAGAGGCCGAAGAGATTGCTCTTTTCAGTTTGAAGAATTAGCAACAGAACCATCCATTCGAATAAGAGGATATATATATATATATGTATTATTATATATATATAATATTATATATATATATATACTATTAATAATATATATCTATATATATATATATAAATATATTATATTAATATATATATATATCTTCTTTCTTTCTTCTTCTTTATTCTTCCTTCTATTTTCCCAAGAATGGGTGTAAGGTCCGTGACGAGCATCGGAAAAGAAAAGCAGTAGAAGAACAGGACAAAAGTCGAGAAAGCCCAGCCTTGCCGCCCCCTCAGTACCATTAATTAGTGAGAACTCATCGCATTCAGAAAATCCACCCTAGATCTTCATGGGACAGCGATGGACCCTCACTATGGTATATCGTCAATGTAGTTTCCTCCCTTGCCCAGGTGGCCGACAACCATAACAACCCTCAACAATCCCCCGCCATTCACTCCTGTTATACACCTTTTCTTCTCGCCTCTACCAACTCACATTTCTCCTTCAAACATTCGTTTACTGCCTCAATCCAGTTTTTCTTCGGTATCCAGCCGCGGTTCCCAACACACTCCCACTATACATCCGCTTAACCAACCGACTATCATTCACCTTTCCATATGACAAACCATCTCACATACTTTCATTTATTCTCTCACACTTTACCCTTTGTTCACACCACAAACTCTCTAATAAGTTCGATTAAATAAAGTCAAGAAAACGGGAAAACGATAAACAGAACCCTGAGAACACAACTAATTGACAGAAATGAAAGAAGAAGTCACCCCATAACAACAGCCGATATTGAAGCAAATTTGAAAGAAAAACTAGACATACAGACTGCGATATCCGAGCCGGATTCGGCCGATATCCATATCCGTTTTAACTCCAGCCGATAATCCGTATCCGTAATCACTACCCGGCCCATCCCTAATCTATTATATTATTTAATCATTATATTATATATATTATATAAATGTTTATTTATTAATTCATATATTTTCTAGTTAAAAGTTTTTAGCGAAAAAGAGGACAATAGACTTTATAAAGTGTTCGAACTTTTTTTATTTCTTTTAAAACGTCAAAAGAACAGTCACTCTTCACTTTTTTACGACTTACTGTGACAGGTAAATTATAATCATCTATTACCATATTATATTATTAATTATTATCATTATTTATTATTCTATATTAATAAATTTTTATTTTATATTTATTATATTATTTTATGATTGATGCAAGTAAATTGTTATTTCAAGTCTGAATCTGGTTTTCCCCAAGAACTGTTTCTAGAAGTCTGAGGAATTTCTTTTTGTTCGAGAGGTCGTTGCTCGATTAATGCCATTTCGCCAGTGATTGACCCCATTATATGAGGTAAATCCGAAAATGTTGGTTATGGATGAATGATTTTTTATTAGATGATAGATTGGATTTGGTTGTATAAATTGGTATCTTATTTTCTTATTTCGTACCCTGATTTCTGATTGAGTGGTTGAATGGACTGTACTTAATAAACGAATTTGGATCGATTTTCAGGGAGAAGAAAAAACTGGTCAAACCACCCAGTACAGCACCCGCAAGTGGTGGGTTATATTTTAATAATTTTTCATTTACTATTTACAATATTAAGCACTGAGGAAATGTATTAGTATTAAAGCATTGAGAGTATATAAGTGTCAATTCATTTACAATATAATTCATTTTTGTAATATAGTCATTAATTTAATTCATATTATTATTATTATTATTATTATTATTATTATCCTTATTATTATTATTATTATTATTATTATTATTTTCTTACTTTGTAGTATTATTATTTTAAAATATTATTATCCTATATTATTATTTTATTATTATTATTATTATTCTTATTATTATTATTATTATTATTATTATTATTAAGTATTATATTATTATTTCTTTTTATTGCGATTGCTATGATGGATATTCTTTTTACTCCGCAGTTTTTTTTTTGAGCTTAGTCGACGAGCCCTTAGAAACATCCTGAAGAATAAGGAAATTGACATTTTTCTAATAAGTAAAGATTTAACGCTAAATGCTTGAAGTGGAATAGAGTGAGATAGAAGGACTGGTAAAAGAAAAGATAGGGGTAGAGAATTAAATAGATTTAAAGGAAAGTGGAAATTGGAGACTATATAGTGGAGAATCGAGAAGGAATTGTGTGGAAAAGTAAGGATTGTAGGAGAATTAGAGAGATTGATTTACGTGAAAGTAGAATAGAGAGAAATTAAAGAGATTGATTTACGTAAAAGTAGATTAGAGAGAAATTAAAGAAAGTATTCAGAACGGAAATTGAATAATATTGTTGAAAACAAAACTGAAAAGTAAAGGAATATTAAAAGTATACATTGGAGAACAAAGAAGGAGTACATTGGAGAACTGTATATTATATTAGTATTAAGGCAATATAATTTAGGGTATTTATTACTATGATTAAGGTTTTTACCTGGCTCATTGAATCTCTGGCTCTTTTGCCTTTCTTCTCTTTTCTATAGGGAGCGTTTAAAATTCTATTCGTAAAACCGCGCAGTGGTAATTTTTAAATCAATTTGTGGGTTTTGTGTGTTTTGCGTTTGATTTTATTTATTATTTATGTGTTTATTTATTTGTTGTTTGTTTGGGTGTGTTTTCTTTACAGGACCACGACCCTAAAGAGATAGTTTGTGGCCTCAAAACCACGACAACATCTAAGCTTTTCATTGATTTTATCTCTTATCTCTCTATTCCACCAAACAGGTTTTCTCTTCCCACCCTAATGGTTTATTTTTAAAACATACTGACTGAATATTCATTAAAACTTGCTTAAAAATGTTCCCACATGATAAAACAGTTTGGTCTTTAAACTCTTTATCCCCAGTCCGTTATACTAAAGCATTCTCCGTAATTTGTAAAAATCGCCATTTGGAAATCTAGGAATTTGTTCCTTATACTTCAATTGGGCCCAGATAATCAACATTCCAATATTGAAACTAATTATATATTCACTAATTCCTAAATCTCCTCAACTCTAATCTTATCCACCAATACTTTCATCATTAGTTATATTAATTCTAATAGTGCATTGTATCTTGTGTACATGGACCATCTTGCTCAAAAAGTTATCAGTAACAATTTATATAATACTCGAACTACTCTGTCCGTATTAACAGATCCCATGAAATGCAGAAAAATTAAAATCACCCATTATGACCATACCTTTTTCTTTACTGTGCATGCTGTCTAATTTCTTTCACAATTTCCGCATCTAATTCTTGACTCAGGAGGTCTATAAAATGCCCTATTCTATATGATTTATTAAAACATAAGGATATTCTCCCATACCGATTCACATATCCAGATTAGTTTTTAAAAGTCAACATTAAACAGATTGAATATTGCCGTTTTAAATATAAGGCGCCACAACCCCACCTTCTTCTCTACCTGTTATAGAATTAAAGTGAATATCCGTCTATTTCATATTCCTGAAAATGAGTCTCCATATAATTCTTCATTAACCATGCCTCAGTTATGCAAATAATGTCAAGATTCTCATTTACGGTATAACTACATCAGCTCACTTTTTATTTCTAATGCTATGAGCACTTGTGTAAAAGCATTTGATATTCAAAATCTTTATTTTTATGCTAACATCATACTCTTCACCTGTAACAACACTAGTTTATTCATATCACCACTATTACAGTTACCATTGCTATCATTTGTATCCAGATTTAAGCCCACACCCCCAACTTACCTAGTTTTTGCTAAACAAGTCCCAAACTGGGTGCTGAAAGCCAACACCTTTACACTCAAGTGAACCCATCTGCTTGCAAAAAAGATTTTATCCAGAAATTCTCTCCACAATCCAAAAACCTAATTTTTCTGAAAACATAATTTCCTAACCCTTTCATTTACACCTAATACCCTCCCTCCCCCATTCCTGCCCTTCACCTAACCAGTAAATCAACTCCCAGAAAATCATGCATCTTCCACTAGCTCTCATCTTCTGAATCAATCTCCTATAATCAGCTTATTACTTCTTCTGACCTTCTATGTCCTATATCATTATTACCCACATGCATTATCCACATTTAATCAACGTTCTGTAAATCATCCTCTCTTATCTATCTATCCACGATATCACTCACTCTGCACCTGATAACATACTCTCAATTGTTTCTTTTATTCTTACTTTGAAAAAGTCTTCTAAGGTATCGTATCATAGTCTCCAATTAGCATTGTATCCGTCTTCCCTTTAGAAAACTCAACATTACCATTGGCACTCTCTGATCCCTCCCCATCGGAATGACATCAAACCTGTTATTGCAGGTCACAGGCTGACTGACTTTCGAGATCCTCTCTTTAATTATTATTTCAGTTATTATTATTATTTTATCTGCAGACCTATTTTCAACTACTTTTTCCTTTTCCCCCTCATCTTCCTGCCTAGGGTGAATCCCTATTCCTGTCTAACCCTATATCCCGCTCCCTCCTTCGACATCCCTACAAACTTTTTTCTTGACACTTCCCTCCTTTCTCAACTCATATACTTTTTCTTTCAATATTCATATTTTCACTCAATCTTGCAATCTCCTTCCTTACAACACATCTCTCTTCCATACACAAGCAGGGCACTATTCACATATTACCTCTCACATCCCACCAGTTATCACCAAACGAGCATATCATACTTTAAATAACTTATCACTTTAATACCTTGCTACCTCAATTCCAAACTATTTAAGTATCGCTAAAGCCTAAAAGAAATAACCTAATGCTCTTTAAAAACAAGTAATAAATTGAACAACTTATATCAAGCTAGCCAGGCCAGGATATATAATATTATATATATATATATATATCATATTTTTTTTTTTTTTTTTTTTTTATTTTTTTTTTTTTTTTTTAGGTACGGCCTAACAATAACTATTCAACTAAGGCCTAGAAAAAATTATCTATCTTAAAACAAGCCTTATAGCCTAGCCCAAGCTAGTCTAATAAAAAATTTTTTTTTAAAATTTTTTTTTATAAAAATAGGCTTAGGCTATGCTCTGGTAACTTAATCAATTTAAAACATTATCAACAAAATAATATAACAATTGTTAAAGACGTATAAGTACAGAAAACAATTAATAAATGTCAATAAACCTACACACTCACCACAGCGAAATCTCTTACTACTCTTAAAGTATAGTCTGATGTCCACAATTTCGAAAAAATAACTCAAAAATTTCACCACTCCTGGGTCTTTTTCAAACCTCAAGCTTCTAAGGTACTTAACATATAAACCACATACGATAGCATCTTCCCATAAGAAGTTATTAAACAATTAAAAAACCCAGCAATTTCATAATTTTATCTCAATTCCATTCTCCTTGTCTTCTCTGCCATCACTCTGTGCTTTCAGTTCGCGAACCCCACTCCCCAGAGCAGATCCAGGCTCAATTTGAGCAGTCTGGAACCTCCAATAGAGACCTACGTCATTAAAACATATAAATGACATCTCTTTGTACCTAAATATACCAGCTGGGCCAAATTCCAGTCCGCTCAGCTCCCGACTCTGTACCATGTCTCATCCATAACTTAAACATCAGACTTATTTCATTCATTCTCTTTATGCACTCATCAAATTTCACCCTCTATCAAGCATTTCCAGTTTTGGGGGGCTAACTACGAGATTACTCACGGCATCGGAAACCAATATACACATACCCCAACAAAACAAAAAAAATATCTAAATAAAATTGCAAAGGTGCCAAATTTAACTAAAAATCAACTGAATCTGGCAACGCTGCTAATTTATTTTTTTTTTTTTTTTTTTTTTTCATCTATATCTCTTTTGTTTTTACTCTAATAATATCATTTTTTTTTTTTTATTTTTTTTTTTTTTTTTTTTTTTTTTTTTTTCTTACTAGACTACTAACTACGTCAAGAAGCGTC
>JABUQX010005728.1:2500-20014 GCA_015478945.1 Trachelipus rathkii
TATATATATATAATATATATATATATATATTATATATTATAGTATATAATATAATATAGTATTATTATATAGTATATATAATATATATATATATATATAGTAGTATATATTATATATGTATATATATTATATATATATAATATGATAATATCATATCATAATATATATATATATAATATATTATGTATATATATAGTATATATAATTATATGTTTCGAGTTAACGTCATTGGTAAGATTAGGCAACTGTATAATAGATAACTATGGTAAAAACAAACATAACTGTAAGAGATATAAATTATAAGATAGCTTTGCGACGCCACAGAAATCGTCTGTGCCCACATTTTTGGGTCGGGGTTTATGAGGCTGAGAACCGCTGTATTTAAATTCTAAATGATAGGGTTAAGTTAGGTATTGTTACGGTTTAGCTGAAATTGAAAAAGTTAAAGAGCTGTATATATAATATCTTATATAGATAATATTATATATATTTATATATATGTATATATATTATTTAATTCTATATATATATATTATATATATATATATATTAATATGACTATATATATATATAGTATATATATGTTATTATTTTATTGTATTTATATTGCCTACACTTTTTTGCCCGCTTGAGGGGTAGTGGTAGCGTACAGCCTCGTCTCCATTCACACTTCCCCTCATTCTCGCCCTCACGCCACCTCCTCTCACCGCCACTGCTATTCTCTCGCAACACCCTACGCCTCCTTCCTGCCCGTCATCCCTCCCTCCTCCAGGCATCTCCTTTATTCCATCCATCCACCTCCTTCTTGGTCTCCCCCCTTCCTCTCCCTCCTATCCCCTCCGCCTCCCAAACTCTCCTAGACCACTTCTCCCTGTTCCCTCCACTTCTCACTAGAGCCCATCACCAATCTTAACATGTCCCTTCCTCCGCGTCTTCCCACCAACCCATTCTGCCAATCACATCTCTCCCTCACCACTCTATTCCTAATCCTCTCCCTTCTGCTAACCCCACAAACCGCTCTCGACCCCTTCATCTCAAATACTTCCAACTTCTTCCCTTGGACCCGTGGCATTCCAACCCCGCACGTTTCACACCCATACAACACCGCTGGTGCACAAATTTTTTCAAACATACGTTATCGTAACTTTCTGGTGATAAATCCCCCCTTTCCATGATTACTCTCGCGAACCACTCAAGAGCTCGTCATTCCTTCTCCTAATTCTATGTTTCTATCTCCTCCTTCATCGCCCTCCCCCTTACCCAAAAATCCATCCCTAAATATCAGAAAACCTTTACTACTTCTTCCAATACTACACCCCTACTCTAACCTCTACCCCTCCCCTCCCGTCTTTCCTCCTCCTCAAAACACTAGACACTTTACACTCTTACCGCTGGATATTTATATGTTTAAGCCCCTTTGCCACACGATTCTCGCTTCTCTAAACTGCCCTCACCAAATGACTGCTCAGCCCTTCCGCGTTTCTTCGCGCACTAGGGCAGTCATCGTCGCAAACAGTGAATCATGTTCACTTCCCTTCCTATCATTCATTCTGCAATTCCACCACTCCCCTCCCTCAACCATTCCTCTGCAAAACACTGCTCCATAAACAAGGATTGAATAGCCCGGCGACAATTAACAACATCCCCTGACCTCAATCCTCCTCTCCACCCCAACATGCTCCTTCTTCCCTTCCTACCACACTCTCACACACATTCTAACTATTCCTATAAAAGGCCCTAATACCTTTACCTAATGTTACCGCCCCCACCTTGGCGCGAGGCCAATTTTCCTCAACCACCGGCTCCACAATGTCCCCCTCTGTCACTCTATCGATATGCTTTCTCTAAAATCTAAAAACACCCATACACTTCCCTTTCCTCTCTATACTTTTTCTGTCGCACCAAGCATCTTTAGGTGAAACACTCGTGGTCCACGCACCCTCGTTCCCTCCCTTAAATTCCTCCTTCGTTTCTTCCCCCCATTCCGTCCCTCGCAGTTAAACCTCTCACTACTCTCAATCAGTAATTCTCACCATACACTTTCCCTACCCACACTTTAAAAGCATGCATACCTCTATAATCACACATTCCAGTCCTTCCCCTTTCCCCTTATAAGTATACAGGGGGACCAAACAACGCATCCTCCCAATCGCTGTGGACCTCACGCCACTCCTCCAACTATATTATATAACCATGACAGCCATTCCCTCAGCCCCTATACCTCCCTTCTGCATACATTCATTTCACAGGGCACCATCCAGACCTGCGCACTTCCCTTTTTTTCCTTTTTTCTAAGGCCCCTAATATTTGCCTGCCATTTTGTATTTTCATCCTCCCCTCCTCCCCCATTCTCTCCCAACCTCACCTCTTGCAAATCTCTTCCTCGCCCTCCCCGCACTGGCCACTTGCATGTTCAAGTATCCACTAAAATACTCCCCCGCACCTCTTCTCAACCCTTCCTCTCCTCCTATCCACTCCCATCTCCTCCCTTAATGGCCTCTTCGCCGCCAACCCCGCTCCTTCTTCTTCCTGTTTTTTGATTTACTTCTTTCCAGAATAGCTTGCTCCCCCGCTTTCAAAAATGTTTCCGTCACTTTTCTACACTATTCATCTTTGCTCTCTCTTCGTCCTCTCCACCGCCCTCTTTGCATCCACTCTTACCCTTCTATATTCCTCCCAGCTTCCCTCTCTCCTACTTCCCAACCATTGCACATAAGCCTCCTTTTTTCTTTTCACCACCTCCTTCACCACCTCACGCCACCATTCACTCCCTTTACTTCTGCTTTCACCCACCCTTTTTACTCCACATACCCTTCTGAGCCTCTTCAGCATACTGCTCTTTAAATGCTCACCGCCTCCCCTCCACCTCCCCAATTCCCGTCCCTCTCACGTCCTCTCCACCTATCCCCAGTAACCTCTCTAACTCCCTCTTACACACGTCTCCTCCAATTTTTCCGACTTTATCACTTCTACTCTCCTCTTTTTTCCCCTTTCCCTAACCATCTCCTCTCCTCCCACCCTTATCCTAAGCAACCACCCAAATAGGTGGATCCGTATCCCCCTCACCGCGCCCCTCTTAAATACATTTACATCGTAGTAATTCTGGCGCTCTATCGCTCCCATCTACACACAGCATAATCCAGTACCCGCACTGCCCCCCGCCGTTATCTCACTCTTCCATGTATACTTATGATTATCACTTTTTTGAACCATGTATTCCCCACTATCATTCTTTTTTCAACACACAACTCTAACAGACTTTCTCCATTAACATTCCTCTCCCCTACCCCAAATGGTCCTATTATTCTTCCCACCCCCTCCCTTCCCACTCCGGCATTCAAATCTCCCAATAGATAAATTTTATCATTTACCCCGAAACTTTCCCGAACACTCATTCACTCTCAGTCCAAAATCTTTCTCTCTCCTCCTCCCTCGCTTCATTCACTGGTGCATAATGCGGGCATATAAAAACCGCACATTTCCCCCCCGAATTTCACTTTTACCCACATGGATTCTCGAACTCACCTGGCTGCAGCAACTTACCTTATCCCACACCGCTCGTTTCGCTCATAACTTTCCAACCCCTTCCTCGCCGTCAAACTCTCTCGTCTCACACCCTGATATCATACTGTTATTTTCCAAAAGTCCATCTCCTCTTTCCCTTCAGTTAGTTTCCGTTAACCCTAGCACATCCACCCTTTTTTCTTCAAACATTAACCCCACTTCCTCCTTCTTCAAATCCTTCGTTTACGCGCCTCTCACGTCATACATGCCCACCGTAATACCCCTCTCCTCCCCGAATCTTTTCCGCTTCCTTTATTATAGTACTTCAGCTTCAGGCTGCATACGCTTTGTGGGACTCCGCCAGCCCCTACACTTGCAACACCTAGGCCACCACCACCGCTCTACCAATATCCCACAAGTAATACAATAACAATAATAAAGGTTGAAAATGAGTAATATAAAAGGTTAAACCCGTACACTCTATCAGATTAATTTATTGCCTACACCCTTTCCCCCCTTTTCCTCCTCCCTCTCCCTCCGCCTTTTTCTCGTCTTTAAAATTAAACACCCGTTAAAAATTTTATATATTAAATTAAAATTAATTATAAAATGTCCTTTAAAATCACTGCATCTTTAAACAAATTATATTTTTATTGAAGATTTTTAAGACAACGAAAATAATTAATGAATACGAGAATCTGTTTTACAGAATGTGTGAGGCTACTTAATACGGGACAATTACGTCATCACCGACCATAGTGCCGGGACCAATAGAAAATAAGCACAAATTCTGTCTATATATTATTCACTACTGAAGCGTTTTTACACTCATATGAATGATGCCTATATTATATTAGAAAGAATATAATATAAAATATTTACCAGAGACAAAAAAATAAATATATTTTTAAACTTAGTTTTTACTAGATACAGAAATACCTGTGCATAAGCCTCACACACAATTTTATAAAATACTGCAAAATTTTTCCTCAGGAAGACATTTATTTTTCTGAAGAAATATCTGAAGCATGAAGAAACCGAATCAACGATATGATGAGTCTGGAAGCTCTCACTAGAGAAGCAGAAAATTGTAGACTTTTCAAAAACGATCTCCAACGGTCTAAATCGTAGAATAATAATTTTCATATAGTAGTAACTGCCACGCTTTAACCAAGTAGTAATTTACTGTTTACGCCAAACCGCATTCTAACATGGATTAGTCAAACAAAGTCCTGCTACGGTTTATTCAATATATTTACCACCTGTTTCTTACACTTACAGGGGAGTCTTTGTAATGATGCCGTGTGAGCCTATATGGGATGAACATCAGAGCTCGAATGAAGAAGCAGTAGAATCACTTTGGTCATATGGGTAATCATGACAACTACCAAATTTCAGCAATGATAAAAGAAATTCAATGCAGCTGCAATAAGACTAAGCTTTCATTTTAAAATTTTACTAGAGTCATATATGCATAAATATTGATTTCCTTTCAATAAATTATTCTTGAAATATTTTTAATATCCTTACAAAATAACGTTCAAAGATAAAATAGTCAATGTCCTTAATCATAAATCGTAGACACAAGTATATATATATTACAATATTTCTTCTTAATTATTAGCTTGAGAATATATTACAGTACATTGGATTGGAATACGAGAAACTTGTAGATATCTTACAACTGAGAGAGAGATCTTAATATATGACATTTGTGAGCATTGACGGAGAGAGAGAGAGAATAATATTCTTATATATTACAAATACCTGAGTATTCTGGAGATTGTTCTGTATACGATTACTATATAAGCATAAATCTATTATGGACATTCAATATTATTTCGTTAACGAATAAATTCGTTTAAAGAATTTCTACGAGGATCGAATGTATTGAGCGTATATAGCTACCTTTATTATTATTATTAATAAGTAGGTCACTTATATAGGCTAGTTTCTGGCAATGTTGATTTATTTACATTGATCAGACTATAAACTGAAAGATGAACACAGGTGAAGGATAATAATGTTTAGGTACTAGTATTTAGGTTTATCACTCATTATATTCATATATTAGTCAAGATTATTGTATCTAGATGTTCTGACTATAAAAATATAACATTAAATAATAGTGTAGAAAAATCGATGTATGTCTGAATAATATATCAAAGCAATGATGTCTATAGGGTATTTTAAAATTAAATTAGTAATGTAGTTATAAATAAACAAATCGCATAAATGTCATAAATATAGGTCACCAGTGTAAGGGGGGGCTATAACCCCATTACTATAATACATATGTACTTGTGTGGTGACACAACTGAATCGATATTTCGTGATACTTCCTAGTTACTTACTACTCGTGTCCTTATCTATATCTATAGAGGCATGATTTTACCATGTCTTTCACATTAATGTATCAGATTTAAATATCTTACAGTGCAAAGGTTAACGTAGATTGGACTTATATATAAAGGTATAGTGTTACTATATACCTAAATGGTTCTATAAAAAGAGTTGCAGGAGTACTGCTGCTCGTTCACCGTCTTTATGTATAGAGATTCAAACATGCGGGACTTGCACAATCGTACTTATAAACTTTATTTATAGAACTAAATGTAGTCATTTAGGATTTAAAAAACTGTATTTATCTAATGTAATTAATTATAACAATTGAGCCACTTATATATCTAGAAAATAGATCATTAATTATTAATGAATTAATAATTATAGATAAATTAATTTAATATCGATCTACCTAACGATAACAGTGTTCATGATACAAGTACAATATATTACCTAACGTCACAATAGTGAACATTAGTAGAATAACGAGTTTATTCCCTCAGTTATCATTTTAATGATAATACTATATATAATCAGTGGATGGAGTGTCGGAAATCTCGGGCTAACTTTATCTGGATTCGATCCTGAAATCTCAGATAAGATATACCGTGTGTGTAGGGGTCATTAATTATGCGTAATACGTAAATTACCATATTCATAAAATGGCTCGAAATTATACCGATAATAATCCTGTATACGAGAGGATTATTATTACTGTAATCAAATATATATTAGTATACAAATCCTGAGGTAATATGTCTGTGAAAGAAGTTCACCTTTTCCGATATATGAATGTATTTGATTATCACCGTACAAAAATACTAAATATAAAGATCTTCATAGATATTGACATTAATATTAATAATCTTTTCAAAATATAACATTTATTAATCGTATTTTTTTATGGTATTAAATAAAATTGTTTATTCATAATTTAAATATATAATCTCTAATGTCGCATTAGACTCACTCCATTAATAAGTTATGTGAACAAAGAAAAACATCGTTCTTTATCATATATATATATCGTGTGTCACTGATATTACATCATTTAATTTTATATTTCCACTATTGATTTATAACATAAATATATATACTTATCATAAATATATTATTTAATATGATATTTTTATTAAGTTATTGATATTATAATATTTATATATATATAATATATATATAATTATATATATATATATATATATATCAACCCTACTTATATAATTATATATATAATATATAATATATTATTTATTATATTAACTATATATATACTATATTCTCTAATATATTATTCTCAAACGAAATACTAGAGTCCTGGTAGTATAAGTTGACTAGATACTTAATATATTATATTAATTATATTGCATTATAATATATAATTGTAAATAATACAGATATATTTTTCGGAAGCATCAGAGTGTGAGGCGTTGCACAACACTTGATATGTGCGACTCATGCGCGCTATGTTGGGCAGCCAGCCTATACAGTTCATTGGTAGGCGCAAACAGAGCGTCACGAAATTTTTAAAAGAAGAACGCGCAGGAGCTCTTAAAGCAAGAAGCGCGCCAGCCCAGTCTACTTTCAAATTACCTTATCCCGGCCTATATGTTTCAGGGCTATATTGCTGGCTAGTTCTTGAGTTATAAAATTCATAGCAATATATTTTTTTATTTCCTACATACTGAGAATCAATGTTAGAAACATTAGAAAGCGTGGAAAAGGAAAACATTATTAGATTAAATGCAAAGATGATATATTAGAATAAAAGCACTGCAAATGTAAAAGAACTTCTATTTAAATATAATTATATATTTGTATATTAAATATATAGTATGAATATTAATAGAATAAGTATATACGTTCAAAATAGTAAGTGTAACGTCTAAGATAATTTTATTAGATATATAGGCTAATTATTATATATATATATTATATTAATTAATTATATATATATAATTATATATAAAATAGTTAATATATATAATGTATGATAGTATATATATAATATTATAATTAATATTAATATTATTTAATATAATAATACTATATATTATATATAATACTTATATATATTATAATGCTTTCGTAATGAAGAGAATAACGAAGGAGTATTTTAAATTTAGGCATCTTTTTAGGTCATATGAAAAGTGATTTAGATGTATATCTTAGTACTGTATGGTGTTGATCGACACGAATTGTAGATAGGTTTTTTCTTCGGTGAAAGCTAAGTCAATAGCCTGAATTGAGGAGTGCACAGGGCCTGGATAGACCCGAACGAAAAAAATTTTGTTGAGACCTGAGTCAGGTAATACTTGAATTCTTGAGAGGAGAGGAATCTTGGGGAAGAATTGTTTTCAATCCGTGCTGGCCAACAAGGGCGAGACAGCGTCAAAGTTGCATAACGGAGTGCTGAAACGACAAATCAACTCCTGGGAGAGAAAAAATAAACATACAAGACGCTGAATGGACGGGGATAGTCAGGGATGGATGATGAGAGAGGTAATAAGTTTTGGGACTTTGAGCCGTCAGGAGGTCGGTATTTTGAATTAAGCTTTATACGGCCAGATGAGTCGAGAGAACAATCAGTGAGGAGTGGTTCTCTTATATGGCTATGTTCAGCTAAATAAGAATTGTTAAACCATACTAAGGTGGTGGATTTTTTTTCTGACTCGCGTATGACAAGTTCTTCGTTCACATTTAAAGAGTGTAAAGGGAGGACTGAGGTTCTTATTGTGACCCTTATGCGTACAATGTTGCTCCTTCTTGCTATATATCTCCGTTTTGCTGTTTTCCGGTGTCAGGCACTTGACGACACACAGCTTTTAAATACCTGGCCGAATCTCGGAAGGGGTGGTATGTCGCCACCCTAGACAGATAATTCGTACTGTTAATTAAATTGATTGTAGTATCTTATCAAGCACCTGCAAGCAGGTATGACCTAGCTCAGGTTATAGGGGATCAGGAATATAGCTCCGTATATTATAAAGTATATATAGGTTATCGTTTATCCTTTCCGATATATAAGTAGCTCATATAATAATAGCGTCAAAGGGAATAGTAGTCGACTTGATTGGCTTACACAAATATGTGAGGCCAATAAGGCGCTTTAGGGTATCGCTCACACAAAGGTATCCGAGCGGCATAGGCGCAGTGACGTGCACAGTGCAAAATATGATAAAAATATTTATATAGGTATCAAGCTGACGTAATACAGCTTACTGATTGATTATAATATTTACGTCAGGGTGCGTTATAGATATTCATAGGTTGATAGTAACGCACCCAACGGCTAGGGTAGCTGGCGACTCGCCATAGATCCAAGCTTATTGGCTCAGCGTCCATTTCCTGAGTCATCTTTTTCGGCCAAGAGCCCTTATCTTCTTCGAAGAGCTCGGGCTATCCTTCTCATATATGAGATGCGTACTTTATTACCTGTGTCTGAGAGTGGGTCAAGACTAGCTCTAACCCTAAAAATTATTAAAATGTATTACTTGGACTGAAGAGGTTGGCTAAACAGCCTCGATTTATAAATTATAAATTTACAGAGAGACAAAAATCATACGTTATTAAATATTCTAGTATAAATGTTTCGAACTTGATTTATAACGATTTGAGTAGAAAAAGGTTTGTCCTATGTTTTTAGAGTGGACAGTATTAACCATTCCTTCCTACCATCTGTTCTTATAACAAAATGTAGTACTATTCTATGAGCCGTGTGGGTCTTGTTCTGACGTCCTCGACACTCTATTGTCCTTTAATTTCTATCATAAGATAGTATAGGAGAAGCTTCTTCGACACTCAATAGCCTTCGTTGTTGTGTGCCGAGCCGAAAAAACTGACGCGGACACTCTCTTTCGTTATGTAGTTTGACTTTGACTAACTTGGCTTTGCAGTGTACTGTCTAACAGCGCTTGAAAGACTAGACATATATATGGAAAATCTTTTTTTTGGATTATCTCTTCACTTCTCGGCTCTGTCTCCCTCTGTGCGCGCACGGTGCTTGCTCCTCCCCTCTGCAGTGCTCGCGTGATTTACCGCCTGGCCCGCGCCGCGATAGTCTTCTCAGCGTCTCTTGCGATTATTTCTCGTTGCCATGCTCTCCCTGTGCGCACTCCTCCGGCTCACGGTTACTTTACCGTCTGCTCTCATATATTCTCCTCCGTCTGCGTCTCTCGCTGTCCAACATTTAATTCAGAAATATCATATTATATATGTATATATAAGGTATTCGTATTATATATAGATTATATATAGTATTATTAGTATATATAATATATATTTATAAGTAGTAATATACTTTTTTATATTATATATACTATTATATATAGCTTATAATACTATATTCATTATAATAGTATATATAGATATATAATATATAATATAGTATTATAGTATATTATATATTGTATAGGAGTATATATATATATAGATATTATTTCTATATGCAAAGTATATATTGAATTAAATTTTATAACTATTATTAAGTAATACTTTAGGGGAGTTTAAGAATTAACGATACCTGGTGCTGGCCTGCACGGGTGCGCGTTGCTGGGTTGGGTAAAATATTTGTATATATACATACAATATTTATGTCTTTATAAAAAAATAAAAACGCCTGTTATTGTGGGCCGTTGAATCTCGTAGATCTCGAAAATGACGGGTATAATGTCGTAAAGGTGTCAAGGGTCCCCTAAGGGGCGCGTCTCCCCTTTAAATGAAATGGAATATGCCATAAACAAGAAGGTGGACGGAAAAAGGAGACTAGATTCGGAGTCAGAGAATGGAATGAGTCGTGTAAGGAGTCGGACGCTCAGTACCTGTCACGCGGTGACAGTGGAGAGCCGGTAGCGTCCCGGTGCTGAGCCCTTATAAACATTTCGCGGATAACAAGCAATGTTGGTCGTCTACCTTTGAAATCACGGTATGAGCTCGTATTTCGAAAGAATGACGGGATTTTCAGACCATCAGAGAAAAAAAAAAATAATAAATAAATATAAATTTCAATTATTAACTTTTTTAACATGATTATTACTGTTATACAAGTTTTACGTTCTTACCATTGACCCTATTAGCAATAAATTCCCAGGTTAAATCGAAGAAAGTCAAACGACACCCGCTCGCCATACTCTACCCTTCTGTGAGTCATATTGATTCTATTGGATCTATTGGATTCATGTCATTCCACTTTTCTACTGATAAGATTTCGGCCGTTTTTACCAATACTAGTAACTGTAGGACTAAATTCAGTAAATCAGTCACAATCAGATAACCAACGCTCAATTCCAAAAGCCCACCACCCTCCTGTCCTATTGTCTCCGCTGATCTATTGATTCTAATAGATCGTCAATGTCCATATTTTTTAGTAAAAGATTGTTATTGTTTTTTTACGGATTACCACTAAACTCAGTTAATATTCAGTATCAAAACCAGGCCAATGGCACAAGGATGCTGCACGCAACTTATCCATAGAGACTTCCTATTCAGTTTGATCTAGTTGATGATTCAAGTCAAATTTTTATTTTAGGATAAAAGTCAAAAATTATTTCCAGACACAAATCAGAAAATCAAATCCATCCAACCTACCTTCCATACCATCCCCCCCTCCCGGACGATCTATATAGATCGTATTGATTCAACGGTTCAACGATTTTTCAGTATCGTATTTGGATAACACATTAACAATACAATGTCTTTAACAGTGATCAATCGAATAATATGTGCTGAGACGTAAACAAAGTTTCATCAACAATTAATACAAACATCATGAACCCTTAGTTATTAGGAAACTTAGACATATCCCTGATCGCCCTAACCACATCTTAAACACGTCGAATAAACGTTAAATTAACAAAAGAAGTCCACTGACACATTAACAATATGTCCAAAGTACCTAACATAGGCATACATGACAAAAAATCGTAACCTATGCACCACTGTGTTCATAGCATACTCTGTACATAAAATTTGTGTTAATTTTTAGTTATTAAACCATCGTATATATGTTTTAACAAATGATATTAGTATTTAACGCTCGTTGTTTACAGTTATATAACCAGAATACTGATCAACGAATATATGATAGACGTACACAAAGTTTTCATCCTTAATAAAGCAAAGCTTAACAGATTAGCCATCATCCTGAACTATGAATAAATGCAGTCATTGACAAAATTCTCTACCAAATTTAACATTACTAAATAAACTACCAACATTAACAAAGCATTATACTCAACGACAGACAGTAAAGTACCTAACATAGACATACTAAGTATCGTAACCTATTCACACTGCTGTCATGCATATTCTCTAAACATACAATGGTTAATCGTGTAATAATTAACATGGTAATTTAACAAGAATTTATCACAACATTGGTTAATTATCAATACTGATTGCAATCGATATACTCTAGACACGTAATAAAGTTTCCACCATGTCATCAATAAAGCCACATAGATAGACATGAACTAAGCAAATATGTACAACGACAAACCTCATACAACTCTGTACATCACGTATAGTAACTGTAACATTAAAAACATGGAGTTCCATACTTAACCTAACAGTCAAGAGTCCTAGCACAGGCGTACAAAACGTAACCTATTCACAACTTTTTCAAGCAATATCTCTAACATATTTACGTTAATTTACATTGACCAATCAATATTCTAAAATAAAAAATGTATCATAATCCTTGTTCCGATTATCAAAGACCAAAACGAGATCACATTGCTACCGGGTAAACAAAGTTTTTATTTACATTACTCATAGTCAATTTACTTTAACAGAAAATTATCTAGTACGCGTTACCTTAAATGTCATAGGATCCCGCATAACGAATAATTGCACCCAACATACAAAGTTTTATCCAAACAAACATAAAAATAACAAGTTTTATCTAACACTTATACATAAAATAGTTCCTTTGAAAAATTAATACTCATAGTAATTCATCTCGTGTTATAAGCAGAAGTGTAAATCAGTAAATCAAACCAAAGTCGCCAGTTCCCTGTACACGCCCCGTCAGTTGACGGTCGTTGAGCGTCTAGTGGATACAGGATCACATATATCCAAGTTATGTACACTTTGGCATAAACAAGTAAACTAGAAATTTTCTTTATATACTAAATTACCCAACGAATAATTATAGTGTTACACCGTTAACATTGTTTTCATCGATTAATAAAGCTAACATTGCATTACCAGAACTTATAGAAAATATAGATGGTTAGCATGAACACAAACCTAACCAGCCGTTACGCCGCGCAATGAATCGTCAATAAACTACTAACCATACAAAGTTTCCATACTTAACAATATCAAAAGGTACATACCTAGCATACGGTACAAAACGTAACCTATTCAGCCTTTTTTTCAGGGATATCTCTAACATATCAATGCTGATGTTTACTTACATTAACTCGGGTACATATTTAACAAATATTGTAGCATGACCCCCCCCGACTAAGACCTCATAATTATATTGACAATGGGGGTCATCGTCTTACTGATGTTTTTTTTTAAACAACTTAAATATTGGTAATCATTGTTATGAGAAAAACTTCATTCATAATCCTACTAAATATACATATTTCCCATGAATATACTTTGCAAGCATATACCACAAAGTTTTATCCAACACACTGAACCTAAAATAACAAAGTTCTTAGGGCCGAACATCACATAAAAAACACCAGCTCGTTCGAAATAAAAAATCAATAGTAAAGTGTAATAGTTTATCAGTTTTAAAGCAATACTGTAGAATGATAAGTCATTAAATCAGTTAATCAAAGATACCAACGCCGTCCTATCTCTCCCCCCGTCTCCCATCCCTCCCCCTCGTCCCATGACTGATTGATCTACCATATTGATTTCAAGTCCATATTTTCGAGTAATCCCCAATTTTGGATAAACGAATCAACATACAAAATAAGATTCTTTCATACCCTTGACCAAACAAGTAATATGCTCTGCTCAACTGTAGCAAAAAGTTTTAAACATATTTTTAATAAGCTTGAAAAACTAATCATAACCTGAACTAAGACTATAAATGTCACGAGACAAACATAACAATACCTTACGCTCCGATACCAACAGTCAACCATTCTAACTAACCAGTTCCATACTTAACTCAGCAGTAAAAGTACTAACATGTTATACAGACACCGTTAACTCCTGTTCACACATTTTTCAAGAACGGTATCTTTAGCATATCATTTGGTATTTTTAAAAACCACACTTAACATAGTAAGCGTTAACAAAATAACATTTTATTCCATGACTCCCCCCCTTCACCTAATTTATCATACAAACCTGACGTAACGAATATATGCTGTAGGTAATCAAAGTTTCACCTCACAGAAGGCCTAACAATCAATCATAAACATGAACGCTGAGGAAAAATTAGTCCAAGTGTACAACTGACCAATCTTAAACATACCTCGTCTGCACGTAATGAGAAAATATGTGCACAACAGTTCCACTGAAAATTCCCTAACTATTAAAGGGTAAATGTGAAGCGTAAGCTAGGCATATACAAAAGCTTCAATGTATCTCCCATGCTTTGCAATCCCAACATAATCGGCAAAGCAGCAAAGTCAGTAAGATTTATCTGATAACAGAAATCCCTTAACAAAGTGATCAAGCTGCCTCAAAAAAGAATCCAGCATCATGAACTTATTAACTACCTACATTCATAGTTTCAAAGTGTCACTTATATCGAATATAACATAACTTGTTGATAAGCTTGAACCTGCATATCCGAACGTAAACGATAGCCAATTATTCCCTTCATGCCCGTATCTGTGAGCAAAACTCTACTATACTCTGTCGTATCCTCAGCAAGAAACTTAATCCGATAAACGCGTCGACGTTTCTTTTGTTCTGTACGTCATCATGTCCTACATTCAGTTAACTACGAGTAGATATCTTTTCGAAATCTCTGTCGATTCTCTGCTCAACAAACCCAGTTTTAAAGTTCTCACATTGTAGTAATATTTTTTAACGAATAAACTTATCGACGATTAATGAGCTCTAACATATCTAAACACATTTACAATGGGCAAGAACCCCGTTCCGTCTTACAATATAGATCGCTAACGATTCAGGTATCCTCCTAAGAATAAGAAGATCCACCTTAAGCATTTGGACCTATGAACCAGTATATCTCACACCTATCCGTTCATCATTACAACAAAACATCAAGCCTAGTATCTGGCGTTTCCGAATCAATATCTATCCAAGCAGATAAGAGCAAGGTGTCCAAACGTAATCTCAAGATGATTCCGACCATCTTGAACTATGAAACTGATGACTACATTCATATCCCATGCTCCTTGCCAATAGTAATGATATACAATCAATTTTTGGAACTTTCTGAAGAAAAATACCGAAATTACCATTCGCGAATCTCCCCAAAAAATTCTCCTATGGCGTCAACAAGTCATACACAATAACGCATAGTCCCGAATCTCATATCCCACAGATCAACGATAAACGTTAAACCTCATTAATATCGATTTCCTGACAACTAAAAAGAAAGGTGAACCGTTCGTTACAGCTACCTGGGACAATACATTACAATCGTGCAATCAAACTGTAGCATTAACAACAACAGTAATAACGAATCTTAAGGAGCTTTATCTATATGAACAGACAAGTACCAGATATGGTTTGGCAACAACTGCATCATAGCAGCTGCGGGATATTTGTCAGCCCACTGTAACCACTACGTGGAAGAGAATCAACCCCCACGAGAGGATGCATAGAAGAACCCCACTCGGGACCGCCGAAGGGGGGGTGTTAAGCTGGAGTTGATCATAAGCGGCACTGTCCCTTTCGGTGGGTACGCTTACCGCTTAACACCCCTTCAGGGTAAATCGATGATGGATCGTTCCTGTATCTCGGCCTCTGGGGTGACTCCAATCTAGTGGGTGCTCGTCACTGAGAAATTGTTGTCGGAGGGAAATTATTGGCCACTTCTCGGCCTCCCTTTGGCCGTCGGATCCGCTGTGGTAATATTGTGGCCTGATGCCGGCCGCGAGCGGGCCCCTCGCTCGCTCCTCGGCTCGCCTAGTGACTCCAGAGACCGCTCCTTCTGGATGCCAAGAACTTCCAGTCCGACGCCTTCGGACTCAGGATCTCAGAAATTCCAGCTCGGGCTCCCACCTCTAAGGGCTCAGACGCGGAGCCGAATGACGATGACTCATGCTATCTTCTTTCCCTTTCAAGGCTACTCTATGTTCTCGCGGACCCATTCCGTTGTGTCTTTTCATATACAATGCCTTTTGCTGATACTGCAATTAAGATTAACAGTCGTTTTAATATTCTGGCTTCAGTCGATTCGAGACTGGCCTTCTGTGGAAAACTATAATGTAAATGTTACAATTTGAAGTTGTCCATGTTTAAAGCGTTTAAGTAAAGACAAGTAATTGTGCGAAATATACAATGTATATTTCACCGGGTCGAATTTGAAATTACGAAACGTTGTGTGATATATCTCTCTAGTAGTTAAACTACTTATTTCTTTTCTTACTACTCTACTACTAGACTAGAACTGAAACTACTACTGACTGACTCTATCTCTGGACTACTATACTAAATACCTACTCACTACTACTTACTACTACTACTACTACTACCATCCGAATTATAACTGTTATACGATGAGGTCGTGATGTATTCGCGCCTTCTTCCTTCTTCTTCTTCTTCTTCTTCTTTCTTCTGCTTTTCTCTTTCTCTTTCTTCCGTTCTGTGTTCTTCGTCTTTGTCCTTCCTTCGTGCTTCTTCTTTCAGCTTCATGGCTATGTTTTGTGATGTAGTTAGTACAGAAAATTCCACTTCGTGTCTCTGCTATCTTACACTATCTGACTTCACTGGACTACCACCTCTGACTTCATACTTACTCAGCTACTACTCGTATAATAGATGAATGACATAATAAAAATACCAATTGAATCACATAATAAATAATAATATAATACGGCTTACTAACTTACTACTACCGTACTTAACTGTTAATATTGTACGGACTTCTGTATTCGCATTCTAGTCTACGATTGAGTAAATTCGAATAGCAATGCTTTTTACCTTCTGGTTCTCAGTTAGATCCTGACTGTTAGGCGCGTTCTAATGAAGAATCTTTATTATTACTACTTATACTTTTATTTTCATGAAAATGGGTGCTTGGTTCAAAACAGTGTATCGTAAGTGGCTTATAGTGCAGTAAGGCATAGGGTCGGAGTAAAAGGGGTTGTAATGAAACACACTGCATGGGGGGGGGGGCTGGGAGGATTATTGTGCTCGCAACTGGCTTAACGGGTCCTTAGGGTCAGTAAAAAAGTGTTTTTACTGATTATTGAGATGATTCCGTACTAAAACATAAAAATGAGTGACTTTAGTTAATATCTCTACTGAAAAATCTATGCTTGTTTATAAATGAAAAGTTAGAAAACGTCGTGGTCATGGTTAGACTATTCAGCTGAGAAATTTTTGTTATGTCAGCGTTTATTTTCACAGTCCATATAGGTATCTCATAGTTTGATGAAAATGATAGCTTGTTGGCCCTACAGTTTACTTCCTCCTTAAAAAATTCGTGTGACCGGATATCGATGGTGTCATTAATACGACTGGAAAGGATGCAATAAGTTTATATCTCAGTATAATATA
>JABUQX010005729.1:0-20000 GCA_015478945.1 Trachelipus rathkii
CAGTACGAGGTGAATACGAAAGAAAATAATCTGAAGGAAAATTTTGACACCCTCGTTAGTTCGCCTCATCGTCTAGTGAAAAAAAAATTGAAATCGAGCATTAACGAATTAAACAATTTGAAAATAACCCGACCTTTCTTTTTTAATGAACAAGATATGAGAAATATTTTCCAAATTTGTAAAATTGGAATTTTAAATTTAGCTATGCTACATTTTAAAAATCTGAATGAAGGGTGTAGAAAAGATAAAAAGAGACGCGCAAATGAAATCAATATTCGACGTTCTCAAGAAATATATGGAAACACCGAAATTTTCAAGTCATTTTCAGACGATATTTACGAACAAGATTATCGCCATATATATTTACCCAAATTTGGAACAGGAGCCTCAACTTCTCAAAAAGAAGAATTTTTATTTCAAAAATGTTATTCTTCTGATGATGCTGCGGCGGATATGGACGATATACATTTTTTTCGTTTAAAAGTCAACGTCCCCATCACGTATAATCAAATCATTCGGTTGTGTTTAGCTAAAATTCAGTATCATACTAGTAACGATAAACATGAACACATGGCCATAACTAATACTGAAGGTATGAATAAACAGTTACAAATTACGATTGAGAATATGTTACGTTTTGAAGATTGTTTAGAACAAAAAAGTATGATGAAATATACTTCTCATTTGTTATCCTTATTTTATTTCAACGCGGTATTATATATCTGTAATAATGATGGCGATACAAAATTATTTTCCGCAACACCGACTAATTACTTAACTTTAAAGTTATATTTCTTTTTGCGCACCTATTACGTTACACCAGCTACGTATATCATGGAATTGCAACTGTTCAAAAGAGTGTTAATAAATAATTTGAGCAAGGCAAACATTCACCGGTTCCTTTTTGATTCATGGGTTTTTAGAGAAATGAATCTTTTCAGCCGTCGTAAGAAAAAAAGAGCTTACAGTCTAAGCACCGAAATGAATATGTATTTTAATGATTTTTCGAGATCATCTCACCTCATTTCCTGCTATTCGCTTCTCGAAGTCTTAAAAAAATTATCTAGATCGATGGAGAAAAATGAAATGGAACTAAAACTGCTTTCTGATGATGAAAAAATCTCAGTGAATAAGATTAATTTACTCAAGAGCTCTCTGAAAACGGATTGTTTTAATATTTTGCTTATATATTTAGGGCTAGTGTATGGAATTTCATGGCCAAAAATTAAACAGCTTAAATATCGCGACGTATTAAATTTAGTTTTGGGCATTTTACCTGATAAAACTAAGAATATTAGTATTCCGCATGTTATGGGATTGCCATCGATAACACTTCTTTTATATGGAATTCGGCAGTCACAAGCAAATCCATTCATCAAGGATATGTGCCCAAAAAGCGAAGCTCTCAAATTTAAATTCGGTCCCTTGCCGGATATAACCCCACCGCCGTTCAACAATATTTTAATAAAAGAGAGCGTATGCACGACAAAAATAAAGCGAGTCCTCGAAGAACATTATAAATCGGATCAAAAATTTTCAAACCTCTTGCTTTTTATTATAAATAATTATTTTGAAACGAACCCTGAACTTTCGATTGATGAGATGCATGTAGTTTGTGAACGATTTTTTGATTCCCATTACCCGGAAATAAATCTAAAGGATAAAAAAAAGGGGTATGAAAAAGATTATCAGCGGCAGCAACAGCAGCGACAACTGCAAGATCATTTAGGAAATTCACCACTTAATAGCCTGATTACTGTAAAAAAAGTAAGTATAAATCATTATCGGGTCGACAACATTGGAGACATGGCTTTATTAGCGATTATCCTTTATAAAAAGTATATCGGTTTCGAGTTTGACGATTTATGCTTCAATCAGGTCTCATTGTCCCATTTTCAGACACTCGTTATTGATCTAATTATACGAGATTTCGCTACTTGTGGAGGATTTGAATTACCCCTTGAGGAAAATAAAGCTAAAAAATTAAAAAGCGATGTTCATCTTACAGGCATTAAAATGGAGAAAGAACAACCGAAATTGCAGTTCCCAGTTTCACACCCGATAATGTACAATTACATGAATGTGAAACCGGAGGTAAATGTGAGCAACAGTGATCGTAATAAAATTCTGGAAAATAGTTTATCAAATTTGATGACCATGAGATATGCGATGGATTCTCTAAGAATTACGTCATTAAATTTTGTATTACGATCGTGCAGCGAAACGCTACTTTCATCCCCCTTCGTTGATGAGGAAGATAAAAATAAGAAAAAAAAAGAATTCCAAGAAATTATTCACGAGGTCGACGAAAATTATAAAGATTTGCCTCAAATGTATGTTTTGAAAAAATATTCGACAACGTCAATATTTGAAGACGAACTTTCCTCGTACAAATGCGTAGATCGTGAAACTTTTAGAAAATTTTTTATGGGGAAGGCAATTCACTTTAATTTCAACCGCCAGGAGATAAATCCCAACGATGTCGTCGAGAGAACTCGTTTTTTTACTTCGAGCAGCGATTAGGAATATATAATCTATTATTTTTCTTCTATTTTATTATTATCTATTGTATTATTTATCTATATCTATAATTATTTTTAGTTTTAAGATAACCATAAATTTAAATTTTAGAGTAATATATGTATTATGTATTATTAGGAAATTGAAACAATTGTATATATTTTTATACCTTTATTTTATCATATCATTTAATAAAAAATAAAAAACAAATAAACTTTTATTTTCATCAAACATCGATGTCGGACAAATCATCTATTGTTTTAACGGAATTTTCGCTTCGATCATTACCAGGGAAAACTTGTTTAATGCAGTTGCAGATTCTGTCAAGAACATATTTTAAAAGGTTCGCTACGCAATCAGGTTTAGAGGTAAAAAATTGCAAACTGGTTCTTGGAATAATATCAACTAAATCGATCGTTTTAGATTTAACGAAACGATCTATTTTTTCCCTAATTAACAAGGGCGAGGTATTTTCGCGCTTAAATTTTTTTCTGCGGTTTAAAAATTCAACCAATCTTTCTTGAAAACTATTTTCATCCTCGGCGACTAATCGATCTAATTGAGAGTAGAACTTCATTTTTTTGGACATATGATCAACATAAAATGAACTAGAGCAATTCATTGTTTCATTTACTTTTTTGACACTTTCATATTCCGAACTATTTATAAAAACTTTATCGAATTCGAAAAAATCTAAACCTATTCCAATCGAATTCGCCAGTTTACACACCTCCATTGAAGTGTCGATTAGAATATTTTGCATGGTTTCTACTACAAAATCAATGAAAGACAGAAAGAATTCCATTTCGCTTCCTCTTTCATCACCATCGTTATTATTAACAATATTATCGCCTCGAGCATCGGGACTCATTCTTTCGAACTCCGCTTCCTTATTTGATTCACTTTGACTAATATATTCGGAATGAGAAGAATAAAAGCTATTCCAAACGCGTTTTTTGGCTCTCAACGATCTCCTCTCCCTGTTCGAGCTATCGCCACTAGTTTTCAATGCGATAGTTTTTTTCTTTCTTTGACATTCATCCCAGAATTTTTCGGAAACGATTCGCGCGATCCTGAAACACCCAATTGACATTAACAAAAGATTTTGTTTTTTTGAAAATGCCTTTTTTAAAATTTTAGCCTTATCGAGAGCATCTTCTGGAAATCCATTTCCTTCCTCGTTATCAAACCCAGTAAATGGTTTTACAAATAACACACATTCTCCGTGAGCATCAAACCATTCCTTATTGATTCCCTTTTCGAGACTTTTAAAGTCATTTTCTTCTTTCAGGAGCATTGAAACGCATTCGTACGATTCATCCGTACCGTGTTTAAGCAAATTGACTATTGTCGGACCAAACTCATAAATTTCGCTAGCCTTTTCTTCAAATTTTTTAGCGTAAAAGTTTTTTAAATAAGAACCCATTGAAAAGGTAGATTTGAAATCATTATAATTAGTTTCAAGCGCGTCTTCTTGAAGTTTACCTCTGGATGTTGAATCTTGGATTTTTTTATTATTTTTTAATAGAATTTCGTTATTTTCGATTTCACTGGTGCAGCTAGACTTAATATTCGACCCCGAGAAACATTTATTATCGCATTTATCGTCGAAGACGGTCGGTTCTGATTCAAAAAACGACATAAAAACGTTGCCAGGTTCTCCCTTTTTAAAAGAGCCAATAGCGTCTTTATCAGCAATTTCATGGGCAGCGTGATCGTTTTCTTTATTAGATTGAAAAGCGACATTCTCATAACCTTCGTAATTATTAACATATTCGGCGAGGTGTCTTTCATCAGCCTCTAAGGGAGGATCAGGAAAACGGGTAACATTTAATATCGGAGAAAGGCGTGTGGATTTTTGAATATGATTTTTTGATCTAGGAAAATTATTGTAACGAAGGGATGAGGTATCGGAATCGCTTTTAGTGTCTGTTTTCTGGCCAATATCTCCCTCGGTTACATATTCAAATATAGGGTTATTAGGCATTTTATTTATAGGTGAAACACGTTCTTCATTTTCTTCGGTTGTTGCGATACTTTGCAAAGTTGGCGGAGAAATATTTGAAATATTTACTTCTGAGGGGGAAACTGGTTTCAATGAACTTTCGTTCACTTCCCCATTTTTTCGGTTCCATTTCAATCCTGACTTTTCCTTTTCCCTCTCTTTTTCTGGTCGTTCTACTTGACCTTCTATTCGCTCACCCTTATTATTGGATTGGAGAGTAACGGGAAAAGAAACGATATCATCGGCGCCAACGTTAAAACTTTCACTTTGCGCGGTGGGGTTGGAAACTAAAAACGTTGACAAGTCGATATCGTTACTATCATCGGCATATTCTCTATTTTTAAGCCCATGAATACTATCGTTCATCGCTAAGATACGATTCTCTTCGTCGTTATTATTATTATTATTAATAGACTTTTTATCTGATTGATTTTTTAATTTGCTCGCATCTTCAATACGTTCGATTTCAATTTCAGGGTAGATGAAATGAGGTGTCGGTTCGTTGCTGTACCTGTCGTCGTCGTTTTTATCGTCGCTGTTGTGGCCGACGCTACCCTCATCGTTGCCACTGTGACCGACGCTATCCTCATTGTCGTTGCTGAGCCCGATGCTATCCTCGTCGTCGCTATCCTTGCCGTGATCGCCGTCGTTACCGCAACTTTCATCGTCACCGTCGTATTCGAATTCATCGACATTTTGACTGGAATTGATCGGTGAATATCTGTCGAGTGCCTTAGAACCATTATTGAGGTTTTCTTGGTTCGATATTTTCGTTTCTTCAATTTTAAAACTTTCAGGTGTTTCTATTGTGTCGCTAACATCTTCTAGCAAATAATTTTTATGTTCGTATAAAGTCTTAAATCTTCCTCTCATGTACTTCTTCAGTTCTAAATTAAATCTTTTAGAATCTTCTTCAGCCTCGAGGAGATATTCCTGAACTCTTTTATCATTCGGCATTAAGAACGAGAACTCTGGCTCATTATGATCAGTATTTTCATAATATTTGTCTAATTTTTTTTTTGAACTACGACGGGTTTCTGATTTCTCCTCTTTTTGATGCATCTCATCATAATTTTCGCTCTCGTAACAAACCTCCTCATAATGTTGGTCGTTATTCGTATTTTTAGCAACGACATCAGTTTCGTCGCTGTTGTTTCCGAAATCGCATTTGTATTGGCGTTTAATAATTTCGATATCATTAGAGTTTAAATATTTAGCTTTTTTAAGCGCAGAAAGTAACGTTCTGGAAATTCCCAATTCCTCGGTATCATTTGTTTCATCTTCCCTTTCCTCCGTCCCGTCCTGCTCATTATATTCTTCCTCATCTTCTTCCGAGTTTTCTGATCCATGTGCTGATTGAATTTTATTGCTCAACAAAAGATTATTTTCATTAGAGGTGTCACTTTTTTCGTCGAATTTGCAGTCTGGAGAATATAGCTCTTGATAAGGACTATTTATATTTTTGTACGAGTCGGAAGCGATGTCAGCACATCTATTTCCAATTATATGTTTGTCTTTCTTTCCATCAATTGGGGAATTAACGTCGTCCGCTATTAAAAAATCAGATCGATGTTCGTCTATTGATGGCGCGGAGTTATTTTTGAAATCGAGCTTTTTCGGTGTTTGGTGTACTATTAATTTTTCATCGTTACTAGCCGCGTTAGAAAAACTAGACTGATCATTTTTATGTTTCATCATTTGATAAAGGTTTTCCCCTCCAAACACATCTTTAAATATTTCTTCTGAAGATGAATTTTCAATATTCATTTTTGAAGTTTTATGAAGCAAAAAATTGAAGTTAAGGTTAATTTTTACATTTAAAAAAAAGAAAAAGAAAATATATTTATTATGTCAGCAATTTTTTTTAAAATATAACATGCTGATGATGATTAATCACGAAGGCGTGAGAAAGAAAAAAACGAAAACGACAAGGCCCGTAAATTTCGGAAAACCTGAAACGCGTAAAAATAACTCTAATATTAGGAAACACGACAAAATGGAAAAATATAAACCCGAAGGATTGCTCGAAATGCTTGTTAATGCGGAAATCACGGATCCCCCTCCATGGGTATCGGGCGTCGATCAATTTCCAAAACTTTCAAAAATGGTGGATGATATCGTTCGTCTTAAATCCGAATTCCTTTTAAAAAGCTCAAACAGTGTCGAAAAAAACTTTTGCGAAATCGCCTTGCGAAAAATGAAAATACGTTTCATCTTCCTTTCAAATATCGGTGAAAACGAAGGAACAAAAAATTATCAACTTACGAAAGAAGCTTTGCAAAAGAGAAAAGAGGGGGGAGAAAAGGTCTACCGCTGCTGTTCTGAGCACTCTATTATTGGGGGAGTAACGAGTTGCTCGACTAAAAATCAACAAGCGAACGAAGCGATAGAGAGTCACGCAAACCCCACTGATGTTGAACGAGTGAGTATTAATATGCACGCGGCGATCGAGCATTTAGAAAAAATTAATATTGGTCACGATATGGGTTTGCTAGACGTCGAAGAATGCATTCAAGACACCCATCTCCTATTAATGGATAAACTGTTGAAAAAGGAAAAACTCGGGCGTTTCTCGACCGAAAGAAGGTTTGCGGGAACGGATCACGAATACCCGCGGTTTAGCTCTGAAGAAGAGGCGTACCGAGAACTTCTAAAAATAACCGACCGGTATAACGAAACTATTGATTACATTAAGGAAAGCGCCTCTCTCGATTCTGCTAAAAAGTTTACTCTGTATTTCAAGTGCGCCGCTTGGATTTTACACAGATTTGTGGCCCTCCATCCCTTCGCAGACGGAAATGGGAGGATGTGTCGACTACTCGCTAGCCATTGCCTTTATTTGATCTGCCCATTCCCGTGTCCTATTTATAATATACGAGAACCGAAAACGCGAGATACGTACTTAAGTGCTGTGATGGAGGCGGAAAAATCGTTAGCGGGGCTCGGCCTTTTAACCGCTTTACTAATCGAAAGCGCCTGGGATTCTTTTAAATACGTTTTTAAATTAATGGAGCAAGAAAAAAATTAAAAAATTATAAAGGCTAATAATGACAGGATCAAATGAGAGGAATAAGTAAATTGTAACACCAATTTTAAATAAAATTTGATTTAAAGTTATTTTTTTAACCTTTTTTTTTAATTTTTATACCGGATATATAATTTTGATTGTTTTCATTCAGCACTTCATTTGAAGTCGTCTTTCTCGAAAAACGGTTGTAAATAATTTCACTTTTAACAAAAATGGAGGACGATAGTATTCGAAAGCCAGAAATTGGCAAACGGTGTCTAGAACCCAGAGGAATCTTGCAAGGTTTAAAATCACACAAACCCAGTGACGGTTTAGAAAACTCTTCTTTCCCGTCTGATGGGGACGAGGGGCCCGCAACAGGCGTTCTCCTGAAGCGAACAAGGGAGGTGTTAAAAAAACTCGTGATCAGAAAAATGAAAACGCGAGAAAACTTCGTCAGCAAAGAAAAGAAGAAACGAAAATGCTTTATGAGGTAAATATTCAAACGCCACACGGGTTTCTATTCTATCTATCTATCTTTATCTATCTATCTATATCTATATATATTATATATATTATATATATATTAATATAGTATATTATATTACATATAGATATATTTATATAACTGATATAATTATATATATATATATATATTATATATATATATATATATATATATATATCTTTAAGTGCTATGAATATGAAAAAAAAAGAAACGAAGAACTAAAAGCAGAAGAGCAACGACTCCTTAACGAAGAAAAATTATTTAAAACAGCAATACTTAGACGATTAATAAAAATAAAATTATGTTTATCATTAAAAATTAAGCTTCTTTGACTCAAAAATTATAAAAATAATAATTCAACATATTTTTCTGCGAGTATAAACAATCCTCATAGGAAATTAAAACTATCAACTTCATTAATTGTTAGGGTTTATTGGCAAACATTTATACACGAAAAAAAAAATAATGAAAAGAATAATACATATTATCAATATAGACGAAAATCGATCTCTTCTTTCTCTCAATGATCCATGATAACTATTTCCAAATAGTATTTGTTGAAGTTGAAAAAGTTCAATTCTCTTCTCTAAAAGAGAAATGTTGTCAAATTTTTTCTCTAGTTCCTTCATTTTTTGCAACATATTATTTACGCCCTTGTCGTATTTTTCGCTAAGATTATTCACGCCATCGTCGTATTTTAAGGTTAGACTATTCACGCACTCTTCGTATTTTTTGTTTAGATTATCCTCAAAATCGGTCAACAATTTATCGTCGGTCGTATTCGGGGCGGTTCCTGTTTTCATTCTTCTTGGGTTGGTTCGAGCGTTGTTGGTTTTTTCCGCGACGTGATCTTCAGATGTGCGTTTTGGGGTGGAATTTCACGATTATATACGTTCGCTCTGAAATTGAATATTATATTTTACATATTTTAAATATATTTATATCATTAAAAATCAAATTTTTTATCAATAAATTTTAAATATTTGGTAAAATAAATTATTAATCGAGTTATTATATTTTTTTGCGGAAAGATACTTTTATATTTTGGACGAATTAACCAATGTAGCACCGAAGGTTTTTTTCACATTTTTATCGTTTCTCGAGATGTATAACACCGGATGTTTTACGATGGAAGAAACATTCAGCTAACTAACTGCTTCCAGCTAAAAAAATATTTGACCGGACTAAACGTAGGAGAAATCGTGTTAAAATTTAATCGGCTTCACTCACCGTTGGATTCTGATGATATATATAATAGAGTATTTAGTGAATTCACAAAATTGATACGCGCCGTAGATTGCGAATCAAAACGAAAGATTAATTTCGAAATGGATAATCATGAGCCCGTTGTGTGTGGCGTAAAGGATTCAGAGAACGGTAATAAAATTAACCCTCGCCCCAGGAATGAAAGTATTTCGATTCGCGATGATAAAAAACTAGAACCCGTTTATGATATAGAGAAACGAGGGATCCCAAAAATTAAGGAGAACGACGCTGGTGAAGAGCGCGCCAGTGATCCATTTCGAGTTAAAATTAGCGAAGAAGAAGAAGGCCTGGGCCGATATATTGAAGAACTACTTTCTAAAACTTTCGACGATTCACCAAAACCTGATCGGAATGAATTAGAAGAGGAGGAAGAATCCGGCGTCTCTCAAAGCGAGAATGAAAAACTTTTTCAAGCGAATAAACGATGGAACGAAGACGCAGATTTAAACACGCGCTCGAAAACCCCGACGAAAGTGACTTTTTCAGATAATGTTGAAATATATTTAGCCGATGATCGTGATAGAAAGAGTCCTTGGGAAATGTTTGCGAGGGATCGAGCGAGATTTCATAGAAGAATTAACGAAACAAAATATACCTTAAATCGCGTTTTAAGTCACGAACATCGACGCAAAGTTTTCAATAGATTCGAGCGATAGTAACGCAATAACCGCGAATAAAATATTTATATATTACGCCTTTTAACTTCTAATACGCGAATCAAAATAAAAAAATTAAATATTTAATAATAAAAATAATGAATTTTTTTAATAAATTATTTTTATTACGTAATTTTTTAGTCCTGAATATACCTATCGTTGCACGGCGACAGGTTGAGACTCGCAATTTATTCATCTCGATACATTTTAATAAAGATTACCTTTTAAAAACACCAAATTATTTACTGCTGAATTAGCGAGAAAAAAAATATATAAAAAGATCGGTTGTTCGTTTCGAAACTCATTCCCGGTCTAAAAGAAGCATCAGCGAGCTACCGCGTGTAGCCTCAGGGTTAAAAAAACGAAACGAGAAATTTCAACAAGGCCGTAGTTTGAAAAAGGATCAGAAGAGAACAAGGTGGGTGTAAAAATTAAATATAGATGATGTATTTAGTTACATTTTTTTTATTAGCGTTGGTCAAACTAGAGTGCGTGATGTGCTCTAGTCGCTTCGTTTCGTCATCGTCATCGTCATCAGTTCCGACTTTTTGAATTTCTCGTGATTCATTCGAAGGACCGAATAAGGGAGAGTAAATATTCCTGTAGATATAGGCGATTATTATTATAGCGAAGAACACGAAGAGTGACAATCCGACTCGCTTAGACGCCCGAAGAGTTAAAAGCGCGCAGGCGATCGCCGCTCCCATGGCGAGCGCCGGACTATCGTATATTTTAGCCGTGAGTTTCCCGAACATGTTCTTTCCCGCGGCGAGGACCCCTTCGCCTACCGAACTGACGACCTTACCGACGATTCCCACCGAAAGGTCGGCCGCGGCCTCTAAGACGCCCATGGCTTTATCGCAGGTAAGGCTCGTTCCTTTTTCCATTTTTGAAACGTCGAATTTAGTAGAAAGCGGAAACCCTCGACCGAAAGACCCCCACCCCCCGCATTTGCCGTACGCTCTCACGTCGTTGGTGCTGCAGTGAGAGTACCCCTTGCCCGATCTTGACGCCTTTCATGGCGTTCACGAAGGCTTTATCCAATAATCGCAACGTTTTGCTTTCTTCTACGAATTTTTGGAGTCGAAGGTCGTCGCCGCTCCTTGGCGGGTACGCCGGGGACCGCTTGATTTTGTCGTTCATTTTTATCTCTTCCGGGGTGGCGATTTTTTTTAAAAAATTGTCGCATTTTGAGCTATGTATTTTTATGTTCGGTTCGGGGAAGTCCTCTAAATTTCGTAGTCTGGTGATGTCGTCGAGAATTTTCCCGTGGCTCGGGTTCAGTTTGACGCCGAAAACGTGGCTTTATTATCTTTTTATTTTATATAAATTTAATGCATAAAAAATTAAAATAATATATACTATTAACAATTCTTTATTTTTTTTTTTGCTTTTTTACAGCTTACTGAGTGGGATTAAACCGACTCCACGGGCTCGGAAGATTCCTTGTTATTACCGTTAAAAAGAAGCTATTCGAAACTGATTTCTCATTCAGTCAATCGCCCGCCATGGAAACCAAAGACTCCCCCTCGACGTCGTCAGAAACCAAGAAACAGAGATATGAGAAGGCTATTGCGAACGATTTTGACGTCACAAAACAAATTGTTGAACAGTACGAAAAAACTCTCACTACATTTGATGGCACGGACCTGCAATATTTATTGGACGCAAAAGAAAAAGCTCATAAACTAATGACTGAAAGAGGTGTGACCATACCCCTTCACGAAGACTCTCTGGTTTACATCGATCCCGTATACGATGATATTTTTTGCATGAGAGACTTTTTTACCAAAAAATATAGGTTTTCGCTGAACGAGGAGGAAAAATGTCCGGTCATCTTCAGTTACTCTCACTCACCCAACATCGCGATTTACGCGTGTCTAGAAAGCCTTTTCGCGGTGACGGAAGAAAGAACTAAATACGAAAAACCTTATTTTAAAAGTTATATTTATGGGGCATTAACAAAAATCAAATACCCAAATCACGCCAGAAATGAAACGAGGGATCACAAAATATATAATGAAGAGTATAAGATATTCGACTTGATTAGCGAGAAAGTGTATAATTTAAAATATTTTCAAAATGAAAGGAAAATGCTTTCGCTGGAAATTAAGAAAAACTGCTCTTTTATGGAGCGTGGCGTGAGCGAACTTTTAACACGCATGCACGATAAGGACGCGCAAAAACCGAAGGACTCTTCGCTGAAATTGACGTTTCATCGGATCGATCTACATTCTTCGCGAATCAGTTCTAGAGGATTGGGGAATGATGATGATAATCAACACATCACCCGATCCACCGCCACCGCCACCGCCACCGCCACCGCCACCGCCACCGCCACCGCCACCAACGATATTAAAATAGGGGCCACGAAATTAAAAATAACCGAAAATATTTTCAGCTCTTCGATAATATTATCAGCGACCGCGTATGAATTGGAACCGAAGAATGAAGAAATAAACGACGAAGGCCTCGTCACAGACGATGATCACCCATCAAAAGATTTGTTCGACGGATCATTTTTCAACGAAAAAATTAATCTAGGTTTGCCGACTATTTTTACTAAAGAAAATTGCGATTTGATATTTGAAGACATTAAAAAATCAGAAATCAGACAAACGGGAGTTTTCAAGCATCAGGAGGGCGTCCGGGAATACTTGTTTTCGCTGATAAATCGAAGAGAACCCGACGAATCCCGCAAAAATGGATCTAAGGTTAAAAAACTTAAAAGAATGGTCAACGGTCACTTCAGTTTAACCTTTTCGATCGACGACTTACTGGAATCGAACATCCGCCTCCACCCACCCCTCTTAGAACCCGAATGTAGCTCGAAGGAATCGGAAAATGTCAAAGAAATGTTATTCGAAAAAGAAATTCTCAGAAATGAACTGGACCAATTTATATGCCGATACGAGTTATTTTCACCCGTAAACGAATATTCTGTTCGGCTTACTGCAAAATGCGGCGAAATGATCACTTACTCAGAGGAAACGCAGAAATACATCGAAAAACATTTGGTTTTCGATGAAAATCGACTCGTTCACAAATTCACGGAGGGGGGTGAAATATTCGATTTTTTAGACCCTTTTCGGTTATGGTACAGCTCCTTCGACATTTCCCCGATTCACGAAATGATGAAAATGAACAAAGTATATTTTCATTTCACGTCCACCGATCGTCTCTGCAACGCCCACATAGTGGGCATGGATGCGTTTTATCTGCATACCAGTTTAAAACCTCACAAAATTTTAAAGAGGAATTTACGCTCGACGGATGACGATGGCGATGGCGATGATGATATTTATTACGATGAGGGATCGGATGAAGCCTCGTGGAACCCAGCGACCTTTTCATTATCGATTAACAAATCATCGACCACAAACTACAACGACGTATTAAGGTACATTATTTCTTTTTCAAAGGGAGTTAGTTTCGATTACAAAAAGAACGAGATCGATTTACACTTCATTTTTAAAGATGATAAAAACATCAGTACCCAAAAATCTCTTTTCAATTTCAGTAGATACCGAATAAAAATTCCAAAAATAAAGTATACCTTCGCTAACCTAAAACTAGAGAAATGTTTAAAAGAAACTTACATGCCCCATATGTACGATACTATAAAATGCACGGACGACACTTTCGAAAAAATTGATAAGTCTATGAAAGGCATTTTAAAAAACCTAGATTTCATTTGCTCAAAAGGTAAAAAATTAGATTGTAAAATTATTACTACTAAAAACAAAAACAATAAAAGAAAAAAAAGCAGCGAGGACGATGGTAAAGGGAACAAGAGAAAGAGAGAACAAGAGGAGCAGCTGTTAAAAATCGAGAAACAGCGAGAGCGAGAGGAGCATCGACCGCGGGCAAACCAACCGGATCCGAAAGAGGATCATGAGGAACATCATAAACGTAAAAAATCGAGTTCGAGCCCCCCCTCTAAAGCAAAACATTCGAAGTTGATAAAAATTTCGGAAAGCATTCTGGGGTCGAAGGGCGCCTCCCTTACCTCCGAAAGAAAACGAAAGTATGACAACGCCCTGCGAGAAAAGCAGCAGCAGAAGCACCGCAAAAATAAGTCAATCAAATATTGCCGGTTTTCCCTGATCGAATCTGCAAACAACGACACTTCAAAATTATCAAATAACCAAAATAAACGAGACACTTTGAAACGGAGGAAGGAGATACCGCTTACGGACGTATGCTCGATCGACTTAAATTTAAGCGAGGACGAAAAAGAGGGTAATTCCTCAAATAAAATTTTAAACATAAAAGAGAAAGAGAAGGTATATGAAAAAACTAACGAGGAAAGTAATTCGCAAAGTCTTCGCGATGTCACTACTAGCAGCAGCAACAGCACTCCTCACGCTACAGTCGAAATGGTCGAAAGTAAAAGCAATCCAACCACCGGTGAAGAGAGTGATTTCTCTAACCAAAATTGGGCTAGGGAAGAAAAAGTTCGCCAAGATAAATGTGTTCAAGACACTGTAAACAGTTTGCTTAGTTTACATAAGTGGGCCAGCCAGGGAAGAGAAGGTAGAGTTGGAAATGAAAATGGCGATCGTCCGAGCGGTTTACCTTTTTTTAACAACGTTGCACCTTTTCGAGAAAAAAAGAAGGCTGACGATCCGAAAAAGCCCGGTCAGGAGCGAGAAAATGATGATGATGAGAATCCCCAAAGACGGAAGGAGGTGGAAAGAGGAAATGTTGCCGAGCCCATATCTCTGGAGCGGGAGCGGGACAAGGCTGACAAAATCCAAATACGACAGCAGAATCCAGAAAAGGTTCATGACGCCGAACAGTTTCAAGAGCAGGGTCCCCCAATCATATTGATCAGAAGACGATTAACAACGCAAGCAGCAGCAGCAGCAGCAGCAGCAGCAGCAGCAGCAGCAGCAGCAGCAGCAGCAGCACCACCCGCAGCACCAGAACCAGCAGCAGCAGCAGCAGCAGCAGCCGCAGCTACAGCAGCAGCAGCAGCAGCAGCAGCAGCAGCAGCAGCAGCAGCACCACCACCACCAGCACCAGCAGTACCAACACCATCACCAGCAGCAACAGCAGCAGCAACAACAGCAAGAGCACGAGCAGCAGCTTGAAAAAGAGCGGGAGCGAATGTATAATATTGCGGAACCTTTGGAAACAATTTCAAAATCCGACCTATATTCCATTCTGGCGAACACCTTAGCAATTTCCAGTAAAAACGAAACAAATATTTCAGCCGAAAGCAGAAATAAATACGATCAAAATTATAATTATGGTCGTCCTGAAAGAGAATTAGGAAAGGCAATGAAAAAAATAAATTTGGAAACCATGTCGACTGAAGAGGAGGAGGAAAATCCGAGCGATAACGAGGCTGACGCCAATAGTAGTAGTAACAACGGTAGTAGCAGTGGTAATAGTAGTAGTGTCAGCGGCAGCGGCAGTGGCAGTAGCAATAGCGAAAGCGACAGCGACAGCGACAGTAGCAGTAACAGCAACAGGCCTAGCGAAAGCGAGTCCGAAGACGAAGATAATCAAAAAATCTATTCCGCAGTAAAGCATATCGTGAACGAAAGTATATCAGGAAATGAAAGCGATAGTAGGAGCTCAAACAAAAGTGATTCCGGAGAAGAAAAAGTGGTTGATAAAAGAAGTCCCCTCCTCTATAAAGCCAATCGAGAAGGTAATTCACCAACGTCTTCCAAAATAGAGCAGTTGATAAATGCCGCTAAGACCATCATCGACAATTGAAGCAGAAAGCATAACCGATGTAAGAGAGAAAATCGTAAAATAGAAAAAAATATATTTTTCGATGCGTTCATTGTAGGCGGACTACTTTCAGTATAAAAATCATCTAAATATTTTAGCGGTTGCGCATAATCCGCAATTTTTTAATATTTTTTCTTAATAAAGTGTTTTTTAATATATATATAATATATATTAATATATATATATATATATATATATATATATATATTATATATATATATATATATATATATATATATTTATACTATATATATATATAACTCTAACCTATATTTATATATTTTTTAATAATAATTTTTTAAATATATATATATATAATTATATATATATATATATATATATATATATATATATATATATATATATATATATATATATATATATATATATATATATATATATATATATTATATATATATATATATTGCATTAAATGATGACTAATAAATATTTTAGGAATTCGCAAAGCACAATTTTTTTATAGAAAAATTATTTATATTTTTTTGATTAATCAAATAAAACAATAAATATACAATAATTGTTTATTTATCGCGGAATCCCTGACTCAGCAGTGTGACGTGTTGCCCTTAGTAGGCGAAAAAAAAGTATATAAGGAACTTCTCCACGATTCGGATATCATGGTAATTGCAGAAGCGGGCGGAGATCATCTGTGATCCATTTTGCGCGTTTTCAGTGATGAGCGACCTGAGATATTTAAAACGCTTTACGCCCATTTTGGCTTCTTGAAGAGACATTTCACGTGTGGTGATCGAAATGCACATTTTGAAGATAAACGTTTACAACGTCAGCGTAGATGGAAAACAATATTCTATTTTGAAATTGGAAAATCCCAAATTTTTCGACAAGGCAACGTGTCGCTTCAAAGAGATCGTTTTAGATGGCACTGATTACAATAAGTACATCATCGCGACTCCGAAGGTGTTTCTCCGCCCTCCGTTGTACGATCATCGAAGCAAAAACTTTATTATGGACGAATCTCGCGAAATGATTACAACGACCGAGGAATACATCTTTTACGAAGCCAGTCCATTATTGATCGAATGTTTTCTGGAAATGACGCTCACCATATCCGGAATTCGTTACGATTTAGACCTTAAATACGTCGTTAAAAATACTATAAGCATCGACGTGCTGAAAAAAATGTGTTTACGATGGAAATTACACTCGGAAATCAATCTAGAAAAAATTAAGGGTGACCCAGTGGCCCTAGACAAAGAGAAACGCAAAATAAAACATTGCGTTCAAGTGATGAAGACACTAATGAAAGAAGGATTTAAAGTTCTTTGCTCGGAGAACATCGATTTGAAAAAACCTCAGATGGAGTTCGACTTAGCTCGATACGACCTAAAGAGACAAGCCTTTTTCCTCAAAGAGTTTGTAGAATCCCTACCGGAGTTAGTCGGGGAATTACCGATAATCGAAATTCCAACGCAAATAAAGATGGCCAAATTCTTGTTACCTTCCTCGGTTAATCATTTGGATGCGTGGACAACCGAGAAAGAATTGAAAAGGCTATCGCAACGCATGGAAACCGTACCCTATAACTACAGAAACGACGAAATCAGAAGATGCCAAGATGATTTCACCGCGGACGAAGTAAAACGGGTCTTGGAAGTCGTACAATCCGAAAGAGCTGAAATAGAAAATTTCCTACTGAAAGAAGAATTGGATAAAAACTCGTGCCTAGTGACGCATGATTCCTTGATAGAAAACCTCATGAGTGAATACTTATGGGAACTTTTAAGTAGGGATAAATTCGCCTTCCTTACCTTTTTTCCCGTCACTGGATATCCGATATTAGCCGAAATAAACAAAACCTCGCAATCGAATCCTTGGAAGCTAATCGCGACATTGGAAGACCGGAGAAATCTCTTCTGGAGAGTGAGCCAAACGGTGTTGAGTACTCAGGCGGATAAAATGGTGTTCGGAGAAGGCGGGAAGGGAAACCCGACGCTTTCGGAATTGGACGCGCAAACGAAATTTAACGCCGTTATTCCACTATTCACGCCGGAATTAGTGGGCGTCATAAAACGCATCCTGCAGACAGACGTTTTCGGCGACCTGTTTTGCTTTTGCATATTCAGAAACCCTCACCTCTTCGATAAAGTCGCTCACTTAGCGGCGTTGATATTCCTATATATTAAGTTCAAAATTCTCAAGAGACCACGGCTCGATTTTTCTCTGTACATATTGAAATGCATACGGGCGACAGCCTCCATTTACATGGATTGGGAAATCTTCAAGAGCTACAAAAATCTCCTATTGACAGATCCCCAGTTGGCGGTGAGTGGCAGCTACTACAGCAAATACGATGCGTTTAAAATCAAGAGGCGTTTTTCAGAAAATTTAAACAAACCGCTATTTTTCCTTGATTATGACCTCGACCAGTTTTCAGAGAATATGAGAGCTCGAATTTTCGTAATATTACAACGTGAAATGATTTTTCGGTTCTTCTGTAAGTTGAACTATAAGAACAGCTACGGGGATATTTTAATACACATCTTCACGCCAATCGACGACCAGGCTCTCTCTACGGACGCCTTTTTGGAAACACTAAAAACTAAATCAAAGCCCGTTGTCGAAACGATCACTGCGGACTACCTCAACAATCATCATCGTTGGAAGGACGCTGTAACGAAAGACGAGCTGAAGAGTTTCTGCGATGAACATTTGGAGAATCTCGAAGTTACCTCGCATTTCAACGGCCGCTTGTTGAGAACTTGCAGAGATAAGGAAAACGTCGGCGATTTCACATTAGAGGACCTCGAGAAAATGGCACGAGAAGAATACGGTTTATCGAAAGAAACCGTCGATGATATTTTCAGTTACAGGAGGATGTTCTGCGACACAGTCGAAAGCTTATTGAGCCTAAAATGTCCCATACCAGGTTGGACGTTCCCCAACAATCTCTATCGGTACAGATGCGCTAGGCGACAACTAGCTATTCAACTTCTTAAGGAAACGAAAAAGGACATCACCGATACAGTGCTGAAACGCTTTAACCTATAGCCCGATCGCTATTGATGATCTTTAGACAACAACTCCCCCCCAACCTCCTGATTTCCTAGTTGGTCAGTCGGTATTGGTGCATAGCACTTCTAGAAGAGAAGCGCCGGGAGTGATTTAAAGGCAGACATTTTTCGCGTGGTGCAGTAGTGAGAGGAAAAGGGGTTCTCTTATACTTAAAAAAATAATATTGGTAATATAATACGAGCTTATTAAATTAGTGTGTGATTAATGTTATTTATTCATCTTAATATATTAGTAAATAGTAATAAAATTTATATATGAAGCTTTTTAATTTCTTATATCTGAGCCACAATAAAAAAATTTAATAATTTAAATAATAAGTGTTCGTAATAAATTATTTTTGTTATATACTTTTTTTATTCGTAAATATAACTATCGATGCATGGCGACTCGTTGGCACCTGCAAATCCCACACCTTGATATATTTTAATGAAGAACAAGTTACCGTTGACTCATCACTATCGCTTCAGTAGCTGCAGAAGCAGCTATCCTTACCCAGATAGAAGATCGCACACGGCGATTTTATATCTCGGTAAGGATCGCTACTGCAATTGATGAGGAAAATTATCACCACCGCAGACGTTTTTGCCTTTACTCGTACTCGGGATATTTTCGGTTTCTTCTGGGTAGTTTCTTCGTTCGAAAAGGTCCTTGCTGCTGCTGCTGCTGCTGTAGTGGGAAATTCCGCCTAATTTCTCCAATTTCGAATCGAACGGATCGTATCTGAATTTCTTCTCTTTCTTTAATTTCGATTTTGATTCGGGGTAAATTGGTCGTTCTATGATGCAGTTGCTGCTGCTGCTGCTGCTTCCACAACGATACGGTCCGTCTAACATTTCCAATTTCGATTCGAGTGGATCGCGTCTGAAAGCTTTCTCTTTCTTCTTTTTCGGTTTTGATTCTGGGTAAATTAATCGTTCAATGCTGTTGCTGCTGCCACAACGATACGGTCCGTCTAACATTTCCAATTTCGATTCGATTTGATCACGAATGAAATCCTTATTTTTCTCTATGTTTGGGTTTGATTCTGGGTAAATCGTCCGTTCTAAGCTGTTGCACCGGCAACGATACGGTCCGCCGTCTAACATTTCCAATTTCGGTTCGAGTGGACCGCGTATGAAATCCGTATCTGTCTCTATGTTTGGATTTGATTCTGAGTAAATCGTTCGTTCTGAACTGTTGCTGCTGCAACGATACGGTCCGTCTAACATTTCCAATTGCAATTCGAGTGAATCGCGT
>JABUQX010005729.1:32500-51977 GCA_015478945.1 Trachelipus rathkii
TTTAAACATTTATAGTAAAATATATATATATAATTATAATATATATTAATTATAGATATATAATATATATAATATATATATAGTATATAGCTATATTAATTTGTTTTTTTGTGAGTGTGTTGTGTGTGTGTGTTGGTTGTTGTGTGTGTGTTGTGTGTGTTCTGTGGTGTGTGTCCTGGCGCGTGGTTGTCTATGTGTGTGTGTTGTGGCTATGATTTTAAGACAAAAATACAAAGAGATAAGTTAGGGAGAGTATCAAAAAGTTAGGGTGTGAATGGCATTTTATTAAAGCGATAAAAAAAAATCGGCTATTTTTTTTATGGACATGCAAAAACATGTTCCATGATTCATTGAAAAGAGGGGAAGATCATGGAGTTGTTTTCAAGGTAGCAGAACAAGATCGTACTGATAGAAAATGGTTTTTTTTATTTTTCATGGTAAATAATGTCTTTTATTGAATAGTGTAGTTGGATATGAATAAATTGAGCAAAATACTTAAATGTTTGTCTATGAAAGTAAATTGAGAGATCAGTGTTCTTCTACTGGTTGCTGTCGATACTATGTTACTTGGTTGATTCAAGAGGATTACTGGGTGATTCGGTGCTTGAGTTTGAACAAGAATTTCAAGGGAAGTGAGTAAAAATTAGCCCTGATAAATGAAAATGATCATGATGGGTACCAATAAATTAAAAAATCGATGGTCAATCTAGTAGAAAAGCAAATAGGATATAGTGCAAAACCGGTAAGGTGGCTAGCAGCTGTCCTTAAGTGTTTATTTGGTGCATTGGTGCATGATGTTGGGACATTTGGGAAGCGATGAAAAATAGATTTACTATTAGAGCGGAAAAATATAAAGAGCTCTAAGAATCTTTAGAGAAAATATGAAAAAAGTAGAGAAATTGTACTAGGAATTAAAACTAATGTTGGTTTGATGACCAAGTAATTTTGTATGAATGGACGTTAAATGCGGAAGAGAATAAAAGACGAATTGATGGATTGGAAGATGTAAGACTGTACGGAGTTTATTTTGTGGGTGAGCCCAAAGGACTAGGAAATATTTAAAAAACGTGAAGGAAAAGAAAAAATGTTCTGTCTATATCGAAGAAATGTCTGACGAAAGAGCTAGCAAAGGGCATAATGTGCTCTGAATCGGTTTTGTTGAGATTTAGCTAAGAAAAGATTTCTATGTTTAGATGATGTGATAGGTGATAAAGGAAGGGGCACAGTCCCAGATTGAGAATGAATCAGATGAAGTATGAAATTATACTATAAAAAGGTTATGAGCGGAAATACGGATGTAGGCATATATAGTATATATATATTCGTTAATATATATATATATATTATAAGTAATTATATTATATATATATATATATATATATATATATATAATATATATATATATAATATAATATGTTTATGTATGAATATATCACGGTAGCTATATTTTTTAAAATAAAATAAATTTATCTACATAATCTTGTTTGAATATGATAGAAAGAATTACATATATTATATATATAAAAGTACTTATATATTATATATATATATAATATATATTTATATTATTATATATATATAATTATATATATATATAATTAGTTTTATATAGTATATAGTAACGTATATATATGTATTATAGATATATGATATTATAATATATAATAGTATTATATAATATATATATATATTATATACAGTAATTATAGAATATATATATATAATAAATAATATTATTTAATAATATATATATATATAATTATATATATAAAATATAATTAATTTATTAAATATTAAAATATTATATAAATTATATATATATATTTATTACATTATATATAATATATAATATTAAGATATATATAATATAGATATATTATATAATATATTACTATATCATACAGGGTCCCTTAAGTCTGAACACATAGGAAAGTCAGATAACTATAATTAGAAACCTGGTATGTGGAGAGGAGTGTCTCCTCGGTCACCTGACCTTAGCCCCCTTGACTTTTTTCTGGGGTATGCTAAAGGAGAAAGTGTACTCAATCAATATCACAGATAAAATGCACTTCTTGATTGAACACATAAAGAGTGACTGTGCTAAAGAGACGGAAATGTGGATTTAATACATCGGCTTCACGTGAATTTAGCAAAGAGCATCAACCTGTGCATCGCAGATATTGGAAATCATATTGAAGACGTTATTGAATTTTCCAACTGAATAAAATGTTGCTAATAAATATAAAATGTTGTTAATAAATATCAATATTGCTTGCTCTTTATTGGATTGTCAATCGTCCTGATTTGGAGTATAGGTCACAGCTCTGTGGGGGTTCCATTCATACAGCTTTCTTGAAAGGTTGGAATTTATGAATTTTCGCATATTCAATTCTCATACTTTCACTATCTTTCTTCAATCTATTTCAACTCGTCGAATTGTTAAATTACTTTCCTTATATTGCTATTACAACGGACGCTGCTCTTCTGAATTCTCCTCTTTAGAAAAGGTCTTGCATGACACTCCTTTCCACACAGTCTCATCATTTCTTTGTTAAGCTTTCTGATCCTAGACTTAACCATTTTGCCATATTTTACATGCTCTCAACCAAAAAAAAGATACTACTAATTTTTGGGCCGCCCGTTAAACAAAAAGGATATTAAACTCTGTGATTTTTATGTATGGGATTCACCCCAATGGGTGTGAGCCCCTTTTTTTTTTTCCTTCCTGCTATTATTATTAATTATTATTATTATTAATGTGTTATGTTGTTTATTGGTTATTGTTATTGTTATTGTTAGTGTTATTCAAAAGAGGTTATTTGTTTATTATTATTGATTATTTATTATACATTATTATATTATTATTATAATATTATAGTATGGATTAATTATTACCAAAAGTCTTATACTAAAATATAAAATTGATTAATTATTAATTGAATATTATTTGAGTTAAACAAAAAACAACTTTAAATGTTAGGACGGGAAAAATATGTAGGACATAACTGCGTCCTCGCCGCAGGTAAATGACCAAATAAATATCGCAACGATTTCTCTCTGACGTCTTTAAAAGGGAATTAAAGTGAAGATATATATTTATCTATAAAAAAAAATTATTCATATTCGCATTCGAACGTCAAGTTCAGAAAATAATTTCAAAGATATATGTATACTGTGTGATCGGTTATATATTTATTATATAATAATATATATATAATATATATATATATATATATATAATAAATTTTTTTTGTGTTTATTTTATTTTTTTTTTTTTGGTTTTTTTTTTTTTTTTTTTTTTTTTAAGGGAGATGACTTCTAGGCTAAATCCCTACCTATGAATCCAGAGTTGAGGTCGAACCCAGGCATATGCCATGCGACTCCTGTCGTCTAGCCTACGAGCCAGGTAGCCGGCAATTGTAATAATTTATATTATTATATATATATATATATATATATATAATTAAATTAATATACGTATATAAATATACTATATATATATATAACTATATATATATTCATATATATAAATAGATATTGATATTATATACGTATATATATATATATAGTATAAATATATAATATATAGTATATAATATATATCATATATATATATAGTATATATTGTAATTTTATACAACGAAATATTAAACAGAGGAGATGAATTTCCTTTGTAAATTTTGAAAATAATTTGACTAGATATTCAAATAAGCTATATTTGATACTGTGATTAAAAGGGTTGAAAGTGGCTTGAGAATGGCTAGACAAGTTAAGAAACTAGAAATAAAATAGGAAAACTAGAGACGTTATGTTAAACAACACATAAAAGTGATACATCAGACAAACGCTTGGTTTGTAATGTTTGAAAGAGTTTAACCGTTTTATCGTAGTGAAAAACTGAAAGCTTAGATAAGATCTATTTCTGGGTCAGTCTTAAAGACGACCAGGAATATGAATGGGATCTGCAAAGCCTCTTTTAAGGTTTTTATCAATAAAGTAAAATTGTGCGAGTTCGCCAGTTAAATCTTCAGAACCAGAGGAGGTCAATGCAATGGTGGCGATGAATGTTGAAATTTAGATGAATGGTAATTTTGTGGAAAAGAGATAATGACAGAATGTGCTTATATTTAGATGAAGATTCTTGATTTGAGCTGAGGATAAAAACCGTAAGTTTATAGTTGTACAGAGTAAGGTTTCCTGATGAAGGGTTCAAACTCCTGAATTTCAATTAAGAATATGAGGTGATGTTTGGTGGAAGAGAAATGTCCTATTAAGATAAAATTAGATAATGACTGCGAAGACCGCACACCATAACAAATTGACGAGACAGTAGTCTCGCCAACCACATCACCGTGGGTAATTGATATTACTAGAATCTAGGTTTTGGTAATATCAATTTCCCACGATTTTTAACCCTTACAAGCGAATACAGAATTTCTGCATTTGTCATCGTGCAACTCAACTTTAATAAAAATGAAATTTTAGGAAAATATTAATATGATAAAATCAAAACAATTTAATTTATATTATTTTTTCCAATTTCTTTGGAAAAATATTTATATATTAAAAAAAGAAATGAAATTTAGATTTGAAAATTTGCAAGTTCATCTTCATTAGTCATCATCCATTCTATGCTCAATCTCTTTTTGTATTTGATGTCTTTGATCTGATTGGCAAGCAGTGCAGGTGACATCCATATCTCGCTTTACAATCAGGGCACAACACACACACAACACAAAACACACACAACAAGTTATCAGAACTGGAGCCAGACAAAGTTATCAAAACAATGCAAATTTCAAACAAATAACTGATACTAAAAAGATGTTATCGAGTCAAGCTCCGAATTTCAAGTTTTCAAAAACAAACCTAACAAAATAAATATTGAATAATGAGTATTGATTTTATCACATTATTACTTTTAAACAAAAACTTATTCAAACTAACTAAACAAACGAACATTTACAAATACAGAACTAACAAATGCGGAACTAATGCTAACACAACCGATGTCAAATATCAAGTGAACGCTTTTGTGCTCCGTCCTCTCCATATCGATTTTCAATTCATGACGTCATATCATCATTGCCAGATTTCGGGTTGAATATTTTCGGAGTGCATTTTTATTTCACATTTATTTTCCCAAAACTCTAATTTGGAAGAAGAATACAAAAGGTTAATTTTATTTACATAAATTTACATCTCCTTTTTCTTTAAAGTACTTCGTTAAAACATATTTACACCAAATTCACTCTATTATTCATTTTTCATTCCTTAATTCATTCTAGCACCTAGCTACTTTACATTTGAAACTACACACTCACAAACACACACATATACACACGTACATAAACATGTACACACACAGATACACAGACTTACATACAAATATTATATACATACAAATGTACAAACACACATGTTTAATCTATTAATAATATATAATTAACAATATAATATATAGTTTATTTACCGTATTATTTTTATTACATATTAAAATTGTCAATATATACACAAACTTTTATATTTACAGTAACCCACCTCAGAATCCTTTTATAATTGACAAACTGCTATTTTTACCTGAGGTATGACCTAACTTTGTTGGTGGCTTTAGCCTGGCCCCAACAATAACGTGAGTTTTGAACCAGCCCCATAAACAATAATCTAGTACTGTGAGATCTGGAGATTTTGGAGACCAACTAATTGGACCACTGCAACCAATTCAATGCTCTGGAAGCCATCCGTCTAATGTTGCCTACCTGACGAGCGGAATATGCGGAGATCCATCATGCGAACAGTACATAGCATCGATGTTTAGGAGATGGAACATCCTCCAATCAGTCCTGTAATTTCATTTGTAAAAAATTCGAAATAGTGTCTCCTTGTGATGAGGGATTCTTCAAATAGGATAGGCCAAATTTAAAATAGCCATCAAACCATATCCATCAACATTACCGAAAAGCCCAAATTTTTTGAAAATGCTCCTCAACTTTTGATGGGATTTTGTCTTCTGTCACACACTAGCTCTTGTGAGTGTTGAATAAGGCTGTTTTCAACGCTGGGTAAATGTTGCTTCATCATCAGTGTGCAAAATATATGTGTATACATGATGATTGTATTATCCCCACCAACAAAACTCCATTATGTTTACCCATAATTCCTCCAGTTGTAGGATCTTTGCACTCTCCTGAACATGGTAGAAATAAGCTTGCTTTGAATGTGTTTATTACTCCTTCTTTGCGGATAATGCCAAACTTGTAGTAGCAATTCTTCGTCAACTGGTCATTGAATCATCATCATCTAGATCTAAAATATCTTCTACTTCTCTAAAAGCCTTTGCAGGGAGCTCGTTTGGATGTCAAATATATCAGCACTGGGATGTTTTCTGGTCTCGCCCAGATTGTTGAAAACTCTGAGAAATACGTTTTCATTAGGATGTCGTGATGGGGAAACCGTTGACGATATTCTTCAACAGCAGCTGTAGTACTCCTATAGAAAAAAACAAACAAACAACATATACATATCAAATTGAATACGTGTTCATCATTTGTAACACTTTAAGGTCATACCAACACGTCGAAAACATGAACATTAATCATGTTCTAATACACTGACACTAAATTCAGCAGTAGTTACAATTAATCATATCTTCTGATTCTGATTCGATTTGTTCGATAAAAACATTTATAAAGCTTAATCTCCGTACAATGTCTGATTAATTTTGTTTCAATTTGTTTTTGAAAACATTAAAGAAAAAACTAAAAGGCCACCAAAACTTTATATGAATGAAGATTTGATTATTGGAACATTTTATAAAAAAAACACTAATAATATAATGTTAATGATAATTCTTTTTAACAATATGAAAGAAAACAAAATAACGCCATGAGAAAGATACATTATCCAGGGTACCAACCAACCCTGATCCATGCTTCCCTTCATAGGACCTCCAGGCTCTTGCTACGCCGCCCCTAGAATGAGAAGCATGGTTGGTGATGATGTATGGAATGGATGATGATGATGTTATGCAATGTATGTATGAATTAATATATAGTAAATAATAATATATAAATATATTTATACCACCTAATATAATTCAATAATATATATATATATACTATAGCTATTCATACGTATATATATATTACTATATATATATTATATATAATATATATAAGTATATATTATATATACAATTATAGGTGACAATAAATTAATTTATTTTTCTATTTGTTATCCTTTTATATACATCATAAAATGATCATATTATATATATATATATATTATAATTATTATATAGCTCCTATATATATTTATATAAATTTATATTAATTTAATATATATATTAGTTTTTCATAAATAGTACTTTATAATGTACTTTAATTGATACTTAATTAAGGGGGGGCTGTGTACTTTATTAGATTACTCATGTATACTTTATTAGTATATCTTATGAATGACATCCTGTAAAATATGAAACATATAAATCTCTTAAATATTTGTAATTATATTATTAAGAACATATCATTGTACATAGTATGATGAGCAACAATTTCAATAGCTAATAATAGAGTCAGTACTATATGTACTTGTACTTATGTACTTGACAAAGTATAGTTGCAAAAAAAAAAAATAGTAACATTATGGGGGGAACTCCGATAGTTCCTCGATGCATGAGACAGAATCATACTTTCCCGACTTCCAAATTTTTCACTGGGTCTGCTTACTATATATAGAAGTAATAATTATAAATATGATAATCAACTATATATAAATATAGATACTACATCATAATAAAGTATAAGGGTAGAAATATAAGAGCCATATATAAGTTTATAGGGTGAAGTATATAATAAACTTATATATTATATTTATTATATTTTAGATATTTTCAGTAAAATTCAATAGTCCCCACAGTCTCCACAAACCCATTTATCTTTAATCGATTTTCTTCCATCTATTTCTTCTTCCTCGTATCTAGTTGACTGTCCATTGGTATTTCATCTTCGAAGCGATGTCCAAAAAATTCCTTTCAGTGAGAACTGCATTCTCGTGATTCCCATAAGACTGATGTGTCTTAAATTAACTTGATGAATTTTTTATAGGATAAAAATGTTTGGATACGAAAATTACCAAGATAATGGATAACACGAATAATTAAAAAAAAAATTTTTATAATAAACATATACCAAAAATTTCAGAAGTAGAAAGAAAAATGAGTTTACAAAATGAATAAAATGGAAAAATTTTATAATAAAAACCTATTATATGCAAAACTAATCATCGAAGTGACAGTTTAGTGGCCGTCACTATACTTAATAGCCTCCTTTTTCAATTCTATATTACAAAAACAATATTAAATTATTTTCTTATATAAGTTGGGATAAAAGTAAATGCTCTCTCTCTCTCTCCCTTCTTACTCTCTACTTAATCTCATATTAAGGTGACTTGCTTTTGATCCAAATATATAATATGACGAAAATGACACGAAGGAGAATGCGGTTCCAGTTTTTTAGACAATCCACCTCTATTGGAAGCTCCGATAACGTGGTGATCAGATTTCGCCCAGGCCACCTATATGACGAACGGAAAAAATTCTGTCGACTTAAAGGCACAAATTTTGAAAGACCGGATAGCTCTGCTTCCGATCAGGCCAGGACCTCCCTCTATACTAATGTCCTACATTCAATTCATTGATCCCGGCAAGGTCGCACCCTCCTTTGTCGGTAATGCGTATTTCCCTCGGAATAATACTAGAACATCTCCGAAAAAAAGAGGCGCGGCCAGTTTGGGGTCTCTATGCGGCGACTTTTCTTGCCAGGTACTTATCTACGTAAGAGTCATGGGCGGATTCCTCCGTCTCTCCTGTCCGTCAATCATGTATAATATGATCCTGCTTCTCTTTTACTTCCTTGAATGAGTGCTGGCCTACGCTCGAATGTAAACATTGCCTTTGTACGACTTTGCGGATACCAATTCTTCTTGTGCTTCTCACTCTCTGCTTCCTCTCTTTCTATTGCATCTTCACTTCTCAGCGAGGTTTAACATCAAAGTGCTCTTTGAACGCGGCGCCTGCATCTCCTTCGTCGAATCCTGCATAGCATCCTTCATTCATGACAGAAGATCGCTGTCTTGGTTTTAAGCGCAATTAGACATTCGTAGAAAGCTCGACACTCTCTCACTCTAATACGCCGATTATTCTTGCCATAATTTGATTTGCACAGCTATTTGACGGGCCTGGCGGTGCGACCGTTGCACAATCTCTCACTGCGGACTTTCTGGAGGCCTCTCTCTCTCCTCTCTTTCTGCCGGTCAGCGTAAAAACAAAACTCCCAGCGCGCTTACCCCCTACCCTATCCTTCTGCGCCTTCTCCCTTCGGTCTTTAGATGCCACTCTCCTCCGTCAATTTAAAATCTGGAATAAAAAATCCACATTGAACTGTGTCTCTTTTGCACCTGTACAAATACATGCATGTTTTCATCTTCACGTATACCTAATCTCTTATTCATTTCATTATCTTGCTCTCCTCTCTCTCTCTCTCTCTTCATCTACTTCTCTATCTCTATCTCATTCTTTACTCTCTTCACTCTCTCTAGCTTCATTACTCTCTCATACTCAACGTTTGTTTCTTACTATCACTTCTTTACTCTCTCTCTCTCTCTCTCCTCGTCTTTCACTACTCTCTCTCTCTCTCTCTTTCATACTATCTCCCTATATCTTATCTTATCTTCTCTCTCTCTCTCTCTCTGCTCTCTCCTCTCTCTCACTCTCCTTCATCTCTCTCTCTCTCTTACTCATCTTACTCTCTATATAATATACTCTCTACTACTTACTCTCTCTCTCTCTCTCTCATCATCCTCTCTCTTACTCTCCTCTCTCTCTTCTCTCTCTCTCATCTCTTCATTCTCTCTACTCTCTCTTCTCTCTCTCCTCTCTCTACTCTCTATCTCTCTCTCTCTCTCTCTCTACTCTCTCACTCTCTCTATCTCTACTCTCTCTCTCTCTCCCTCTTATCTCTCTCTCTCTCTCTCTACTATCCTTCCTACATGCTTCTCATCTTTCTCTCTCGTCTTCTCTCTCTCTCTCCTATATCACTCTCTCTCTCGCTTCTCTCTTCTCTCTCTCCTACATCTCTCTCTTTCTTTTTCTAATCATATACTCTACCTCTGCTTACTCTCTCTCTCTCTCTCTCTCCTCTCTCTCTCTACTCTGCTCTCTCTTACTCTTCTACCTTCCTATCTCTACTCTTACTCTCTCTCCTCACTATTCTCTCTCTACTCTTATCTCTTCCACTTTGGGTGTTCTCCTCTCTCTACTCTCTTACTCTGAATCAGTTATTTTCTGAAAAAAAGTATTATATAGTAAATGTTTCTTTTTTATTTTTAAAAAATTAGATTTAATTGACCCTGCAAGGCATAATAAATGTATTAATATCAATACCATTTATCTGTCTATTTCTCTTTTTGTCATATATATTAGACCAACGATCTTATATACTATACTTGATTTGGCCCATATTGTAACCACACACATAACAAATATAGTACTATATTACTCTATTATTACAAGAAGTTTTATTGATCTTATATATTTATTGTAATCACTTACTGTTGCTTTAGTCCCTATAGCGATATTGTGAGAATGTGTATACAGGTTTATTGTTTTGATAACTATGTTGTCTTATTTGAACATCAATCTAAGCTTTATGTAAATAATCTAAGATAGCATAGCTGCAGTATATTTATAAAAACTAATCTACACATCCTCCTCGAAGAGTTTTGTTAAAGATATGATAAAAATTCAAAGAAGCGACCTGAAGTCATCGCACAATGAGAATTTAGCGTTGCGAGGAAGGAAGAAGAATTTGAAAGATATGAAACCCATTTATTATTGATACTAGCCATATCTGGCCAAGCAAGTGTGGTGACTTACATGTGAATGTCTTTCTCCTTTTGTATGTCTAATCTAAATGTTACACGTATTTCTTATCAGCTGCGCTCCCCGTTCAACTTATATCTGCACACTCTGTCCCGTCCAACACACATAGTAATTTGTCCCAGCCGGATGAGATAGGATCGAAGAATTAGAGATGTAAGGAAACATGGACGTGGTTAAAATCGTAATTTCAATTAAAATGGAGATGAAAATGAGAAACCGGGTTAACGAAAGAAACAGTGTGTAGCCATATGAAGCGGAACGTAAGACGGCGTAGAAAGGTTGATAACGCCATAGAGATAAAGATAAAAAAAGAACAAAGCTTAAGTCTTCGGTGATAACAAGAGGTCTGCTCCCAGGGGGGCAAATTAGGCGCTTGCAAGCGACCAGTATCATGTATATTTGCGTAGAAACTAATTTGTCATGCGATCTATGTTGTTGGTTTCAATATAAAAACTAAACGCAGAGGATTTTTTTTTTTTTACGGGGACCGTAGACGCTTTGAAGTTTGTTGTTTAAAGAATGAAATAAGTAAGATTTTAAAGTAGATCTTGTATTAGTTTAGGTCCTACTTGTTAAATATTATGTGTGCCTTTAAATTATATTCTCTAAATATAATTTAGGTACTTTCATTCAAATTTAAATAAAATTATATATAATATTAAGTATGTGTAGTTTAATAACAGTATATTTTTATTAATTAAAAATCATGATAGTAAGTTAATAAGTAATAATAGTTATAAATACGAGAGATAAATAAAGATGTAAGGTGATGCATACATATGTATATTTAATAAGTTAAAGTTTTTAAAATCATTCATGTGAGTAGAATATACAGATAATTATGGTAATGAGGAATGAGATAAAAAATAGATTTTTATGATTAGTTAAGGAACGAGAAGATAGTTCAAAGAAGCGGTAGATAGATAGCGGCGTCTTACATGGAAAGTTCCAGCTTATTCCTGGATATCCAAGCCATTGAGAAAAGCGTCCAAAGGTAACTATATCTCATAGGATTAATGTAAGAGAAGAGAAGGGAGTTATATATTTTTGTTTTGTTTTGTAAGAGAGGAGGCGGAGCATAAAATATGAGAATGCTGGAGTGATGGGAGCAAGGCTCGCAGAGTGGAGAGAGGAGATAAGAACCATTACGAAAACACTTCCCAACACGTATTAATTCTAAGCTATGTGATGTAGCCAGATTACCCGCACACAACATTGTTTGTTTTTATTTCTTTGGAGTTGTCGCAGAAGGATGTAGCGAAGGACCCACGATGGAGAGGGCTCACAAAGGAACGCTTCCCTGGGGGAGAGCATGGAAAATCAACACCATGGGGGCGTGAGCCCAGCAATTACAGGAGAACATATTTCAAACGGTCAAAGGAAAGGAGCATGAGAACGGCCAAATCATATGAATATGTCAGTCAGTCAAAAAATGAATTAAAAAATAATAAAAGTTATCCTGCTCATTATAAATTAGTCCCTAAAATTTAATGATTACATAACAAAACAAAGATATATAAAGAAATACGGTATGAGCTTCTTTAGATACAGAGACGAGGTTACTTGCCTAAGAGTGGGAAAGATTGCAGAGTAAGAATATGGGGATTAATCTTTGGAAATGGTTATATGATGCGTAATGGGAGGTAGAGGACGAGATGACGATATTGGCCGTTGAATAGGGATTCGGCAGGGGAAAACAATCAATGGATAAGGAATTTATGCTGAAACAGATTTGCGGGAGAGATGATGGCGTAGGCAAATTTTGCGAAGATGCGAGGGGGAGTTACCCGTGGTGACAGAGATAGTGAGTGGGAGTTGATAGTGGAGGCGGGACCAATACGGAGGCGATGGCAGGAAGATGGAGAAGACCGCGATATGTCCAGTTAGAGGGGAAGTGGAACCAAAAAGCTGTCTACTTTCTACTAACCCAAATAATTGCTCATAAGCCTTAATCTAAAGATGGATTATGATAAAAAAGCCTTCCAGACTCTCCCCAGTACTACACTCGCACCATGGATCTAACTAGACACTGGTACCAGGGTGTCGGTAGACAGGTAAAGCTCGTGTATGTTGTAATGCAGATGTGAAGGAGATAAGGCCTGCTTGTGCGAACACTTCTTGCTATTTTCGCGCGCACTCGGTCTTGATCTGGAAATAAGACATTTCTGGTGGTAGATATATCTCTGGGACCTTCGCATACTTTTCCGAAAGTTTGAATGGCGGAAGCAGCATTCCTGACCAGCTTTTGTGCTCTCTTTCCTATCCTGATCCCGAAAAGTTTTCTATCTTCAGATCCCCAGAGTTTGAATTCGTTCTATGCTTATTCTTACTAGCAAATATTTACCAGATCTCGACCAATTGACTATTGTAGAGGGGTCGTTTCAATTTTCTAATACAGTAAAATAATTTATGTTTCTTACGGGGAATGAGGCAAGTACTAAGAGACTGGCCGAAAAAAAAAGTATGAGTCTACAGCAGGATACCATGGTGTTTTATAGTAAGAATAATTAGATGGTTATTAACCTGGAAATGGGTAGAGGCATGTCTTGTAGCGAATCTGAAATAAATAGTAATGAACGAGATGATCGTTGTTAAGGGGCATTATTAAAGTAGTTCAAGAACAAGGCAAAACATTTATGAGCCAAGTATATAGTCTAAGGTAAGACTAGAGATCTACTTCGTTTTACGGAATCTAATATCGTTGATTAAGTCATTAACTATTTTTTAGGTAAATAGGCATATATTAAACACAAAGTGTGTAATAGGTGGTGGGAGCATAGAATAAAAACATAGCGATTAGGGTGGTTACAGCTCAAAGATGACGTAGAGCAATATTAAAGTTTACTGAGGCATTCTGAATATAACGAATTGCGTTTCGTTTCAACAATAGTAAGGTGCTCTCTCGAGAGCTTTGTCTATAAATTTAAGATTAGCGAATATAAGGCGGTATTAGTCTATGACCAAAAGGATGAAGTCTAATGGATAGCATTATTTGGCGTGGCAGAATAAGCTAGAAGCATGGGGTTAATGAAGAATTGCAGATTCTAGGAGATCCAGAACTTTCATCAGGAATGAAAGGCAGAATATTCAATTTAAAATAAAGTATATACTACCAGCATTCTTTTTGAGAGAGAAGGAAGGGTGGTTAAAGGAGGTAGTTGACAAAAGTATGATTGTGTCAGCTTTATGTAATGAAAACAATATTTAGTCTGTGTTAAGTGACTGATATTAGAAACTAGATCTATGATGGGGTTAAAGTACTGTTGTAGAGTTTGAGGATATGTGCCTACTGACAATAAGATCATTTGGGCAGGAGCCACAATGAGCGTGATGGATATACATGTAAGGACCCATCAACTATAGGTAAGAAGTTCAAGAATTAGAATGCCTGAAAATTTGGAAAAGCAGCCAATTGGAGGGACCAGGGCGATGACCCACAAATAAAGAAAATAGGATTACTAAGTCTCATTAATAGAAGATAGATTTGTAATTTCCTAATATTAAAGATTGCGGGATCCTGGGCTAAATTATCGGCCATATAGTTCTGTTATTTAATAAATATCAAAAAATTACTTACTAAACTTTCTTTAGGCAGATCATTGGGGTCTCACATGAATACACATTCAGAGATAACGGTGCTCCGGACTTAGTTATGGAATGTGTAGACTGATGGAGGAACAGCGTAGAAATATAATGAAACTACATATCGGGAGAATAGCTAGGTTGGATAGAGATTAGAGGAACCGGCTAGAGAGTGCAAGAGAATTTTAGGAATCATTAATCGTTATCTCGCTTAGGAATGCTAAAATCTATCAATCGTATGGGCAGATATATGTAATATAGGAAGTATAGACGCAAATATCCAGTCCGATATAATGTGGTGGCAAGCGGCTTAGATTGGGAAAAAGATCCATTATGGGCTTTCTGAATTGCGAAGTAGGGTACCCAAATATCGGAAGACAAATAGGTTATTATAGATATAAAGAGCGAATAAAAGAGGCTAAGAAGAGACTCTATATAAAACTTATTTTTATTCAAATCTAGATTTCAGATTAAACAAAAATTTTGATTGGACACAAGTTCAGTCAGTTATGGTTTAAAGATTAAAAGCCCCATTAGGCCCAGAAAAGAGGAGAAAAGTTGTGGCAACGTAGGAAAAAAGAAATACAATCATGTCCTGTATTGGGAAACAAAGAGATGAAAGATCCTCAAGTATAAGAAAGACCGCAAGATTGTAAAATTTCCTCACAGTGAACAAAAATTTAAGAGAAACGGGGGATTTAATGTATGTATTATGGGAATGATGATTTTAAAAATTTGCATTAGGAAAATCGGACAGATTTAACTTTTCGTATAAACCCAGATGTCTCCCGAACTAAAACAAAATAAGAGCTAGTGTTCAGAAATGATTAGAATGAGCGATCAGAAATAATGTAAATATCAGAAAATAAGTTATCACCATATAGGGTACGGGGGTGTAACATTGTGTATATAGATTATAAAGTTATAAAAAATGAATTATGGACAAGTCGCGATATCCAATCTCAAAATTGTCTGATCTGACATAGTCTGGAGTTTTAGATAGAGTATTGTCAATACGATCTTACCTCTCTCAAATAGCGGTAATATTTGCCTGCCCAATGGGTACTCAACTGAGAAAATTTGAAAAAATAGTAGATAACTTGAGGACTTGGAGAAAATAGCTATATTATGAAAAACACTGTGTGATAATGTGTGAAAGGATAAGTTCTTAAGTTAAATAACCTATAATGAGAAACAAATACGCTCAAATAATTTTTACAGAATACGGACCTTCTTCATATTTACTTACATTGAGGTCCAATGGTAACTTCGAGATGAAATTGAAAGGTTGGAAGAGTTCCAGCACCAAAGGCACTAGATGTACGAAAATCCGTTGCATTCAGGAAAATCCCGAGGATATAACATTATCGTGTAACGGTAACAGCCAATGCGAAGACACAGCGAGGCCGTCAATTTAATCCCTTTACGCTCTAGAAAAGGTATAGTTAAGGAAGATAAGAAGATGGTATGTGGAAGCCAGGTTTAGGCTAAGTTCTCTGTGATTTGGTAAAACTGGAATAAAGTAGTATGGAGTGAAAATAAATATGATATAGAGAATGCGTACATGGATATGTATGATACGATACGTGTTATCGTACTTTGTAACGCACTAGGTCATATTAGTAGGAAGGCAATGTGGTATTCAGACTATAAGACATTGGATGAGTATTTGTAGTGATTTGTGGATATTATGTGTATTGTGAAATCGTCATATTTTGTCTCTGTAAGAGTTCAGCATTGTACTAATAATGAGAGGATATCTGTGGGAGCATGGTGCTGTGGTATTTGTGTCGCTCAAGGAATCATTCTGAAAATGCTTATAGAGACTATATAGTGGAAGGGAGGATGTGTACATGTTCGATGCGAGATGGTTTGAATTATGAGAGAATTTGGGAAAAAGTAATGTTGTGGTGAACTTAAAAGCAGTTATGGTCAGTTTCAGTATGTGTATACTGATTCAAAACGGTGTGTCCCACAGTGCTCAATGGCGGAGCCTATTAAGTTTTTCCTTACATGATATTATCGTGAATATATATAAAAGTAGGTATGCTCAGTACTTGAATGGTGGTAGGTCTTAAGTTTGTGCAGGGAGAGAGGGGATACCAAAGTTTTCACTACTTTCAGATGAGGGAATTAGGTTTTATCTTAAATGTTGTGCTGTAGTAATTGAATGTGAGGCTTTATCATTATAAAGTATATTTCAATAAAGTTATGTTTGGATATCTTAATCACTTCTCTTTCGCGTTTGTTATTATTGTTGGTAATGAATTTAATAGTTAAAAGTGTAAGTTCTTCACTAGGTACTCAAATAAAAGTTTTAACTTACCATCAGCTGAATGGGAATTGGCTTGATCTGTGGACCAAGAAAAGATTAGGTGTGCAGTTATAAAGCGATATTGAAAGTGAATCTAAGTAGCAATAAAGCTCAATAATAGCATGAGCTAGAGGTAGGTCACGTATATATAAGTATAGTAGAGCTGGCACGAATGTCATTACATGAAATGCAAGAAGTTTAAACAAACTGTATAATAGCTATTTAGGCCCAGTATTAGAGTATTTGCACAAGTTGGACTTATTAAGGAAAGACATTGATATGGTAGAGAGAGTGCAGCGTAGAGCAACAAGAATGATTTCTGGTTTGAGGGTAGAGCTATGAGGAGAGGATTAGGATTAGCAATGTTTTCCGCTAGATAAGCAATTTCTCCTAGGGCACATGATACAACTCTACAGTAATAATATCTATTGATAATACAGAGAACCATATAATAATCTTCATAGAGACCACAAGATGGAAGACCGAGCAGGTGTAGAGAGCATCACAAGTTTATAAAATAGAAAGTATTTCATCCAATATTTGGGTTTTTAATTCTTTTGGGAATAGTTTGCCACGGAGTTTGAGCATGACTTGATTTGCAAACATTTAAGCAAAGATTGTATAGGTATCATGGATGGTTTGGGTTATCAAAGAGTATATTCTGATACAAAACAAATTGGGCAGATTTTTAATTTACCAGCAGGTTTTAAGGTTCAAAACGCAATGTTATGAATATAAACCCAAAGTTTATTAAAGCCTTGGCAGGTGTGGTTAGAATGGTTTACTAAGATAGTAGTTTATAGTGCTACGTACATGTTGTCATAACCATACTAGTGTAAGTTTATGAATCGCAACCTCGAGCTCATGTTCGGTGATGGCGCAGGGCTATCTTTTTTGAGCGCTATGGTTTATTCGATGTCTTGGATTAGAGATGGACAGGTTGGCCTTGGATGTGAAAGGTAGTCCGCAGCGCCAATGCTCGGCTTTAGTCATATCAATATCTACTGTTCCGCCGATGGCAAAGGCCACAACCAGAGGAGGTGACATGAGGAAATTGGTTTTTATATATTGTTGACATATTGAATTTCTTAAGAAGCAGCTTCCTTTTTGAAATTAATCTTTGGAATAATATTGTTTGTGAAATGATACTTTATTAGCTTTCTTAAATTCTCTCTCACATTCCCTTGGGATATATGGAGGGCTGTGATAGCATAGGCGGCTTATTAAACTGTGGGTACCAGGGTTTACAACTCATAATATTTTTTAAAAATCAGGCACCATAAGTATCCATGCTATTTATAGTGATATAAATTTATTTATGGAAGGGTGGGAAGTAGTATAAGTTTAATAAATAAGTTTTCAACAATTGACATAAACATTTCTCAAGAAAATTGACATGTTGGTCAAGGATGTGTTATAGCATATTTATAAGATTCAACCGTGAGGTGATTGTAGCTGGCATGGAGGGACAAAAATAAAATTATAAAAGACTGTGTATTAAAAAAAAAAAAGATTAAATGGAGACTTAAAACTCTTGAAAACGATATGGAAAATGCCTGTAGGACATGAAATAATTACATAATTGGCCGAAGATGTCTTATTAAAAGATAATTCGCCTATCAATGGGCCATAAATAATGAGTTCATAAGGAAATTAGGCTAAACTAAAAAGGTTACAAATATCATCTTGCAAAAACAAGTAAAAAAATGATATTTTTAAACTTCAATTTAATAAATCCTTCAGATGATAGCAAATCAAGGTAGCTGAAAAATGCTCATAATGACACACCTCTGTGCTAGATATAATAACCTCCTATCAAGTGCAACATAAAATACCTTACCATATCGCGCTCAGATTGCCCGCAAACAAATAATAATGACAGTATGGTGACGTGGCCCTGATTTTTTAACGATTACAATGAGAATAATATACCATGATATTAAATTTAGAAACTGCTTATTTCTAATTGATTGATTATTAAATTATTAGATATTTATTTATATTTTAGTTTTATATCGAGGTAGATGGAGTATTAAAATATATATATATATATAATATATTATATAAATAAGGGTATATTAGATTCGTATTGAATTAATTGTGTTAATTCGCATGCATATAGTGTTATTAGATATAGTATATAAGTTATATTAAGGATTTGGTATAGAACGTATCATTATAATTGGTTGAGTTACCATTAAATCTGACAAGTTTTAACATTAGTTTGTAGCTTTAGTAAGTGTAAATTATTGGTCGATGTCTTAGTGAGGTATATTTATCTATATGGTAATAGATTATGTGTAGCATGTTTATATGTAGTTAGTACTCAAAGGGTATTATGTATAATACGGCATAATAGTTATAATTCTTATATTAGATATTATAATACTGGTTATGTTTATTATTTGAGGTTCCTAATCTACGGAAATAATCAAGTATTCAGAAAAACCGCAAAAACAAATCAGATCAAAGTCATTAACTAGTATGACTGTTAACCTTTTGCAAAGGGTGTTAAGAAAATTAAGGTTGAATTTGACTAAAATTTCGTACATAAGAATATAAATATGAGTTGAATTATAAGAATGAAATAAAGAGAATAAATAATAATTAATAATAATAATTAAAATAATATAGTTAATAGG
>JABUQX010005730.1:0-2500 GCA_015478945.1 Trachelipus rathkii
ACGCTGTCCTAACGGCACTTTCACTTACTGTGTAAAGTCCCCTTATCACTCTAATCAACTTGGGTTCTATCTGATAGTAACGATCCTCGAGTGTCTCCCAAAGTTTTACCCTAGGTACACTGTCAAATGCCTTCTCTAAATCCACAAAAGCCATATACATTTCCTTATCCCACTCCCAGCTCTTCTCTATCATCATCTTCAGAGAAAATATCAGATCCGCGGTTCCTCGTCCGGGCCTGAATCCATACTGTGCTTCATTCAGCTTGTCCGTCGACTCCCGTCCTGAGCCTTTTCTCCAATATCCTTTCATATAACTTCATGGCATGCGGCAGCAACGATATGCCCCTATAATTGGAACAGTCGCCCCTATCTCCCTTTTTGAACACCGGGCATACTATCGCCCTGCCCCACTCCGCAGGTACTCTCTCCACTCTCCAGAAATCATTAAACATCTTCAACATCCATCGCATGACCTCCTCACATCGCATTATCTCCACCGGCAGCCCATCACATCCTGGACTCTTCCCATTTTTCATATTCCCCATTGCCATCTCCAACTCTTCCATTGTTATCGCACCCTCATCCACGTTTATTCGGAGCTGTTCCTCTCTGCGTTCCGGAAGGTTCTCTTCTCCTTCCTCCTGATTATATAACTCTGAAAAGTACTCTCCCCACCTATCACTGATCTCATCAGGGTCCACTCTCAGCCTACCCGCCTTATCCTTTACTGAGTGTGCAACAGTCGACTCCTGTCCTCGTAGGTTTTTTGCCATGTTATATATTAATTTCTTAGTTCCACCCATATCCTGTCTCAGTTGTTCACCGATCCTCTCCCACGCTTGCTCCATCGCTCTCCTTTTTATGGTCTCTGCCTCATTTCTATTTATTTACCACATATTCCGCTCTTGTCTCAGGGGATCTTCTTTTCATCCACGCTCTAAACTTTTTATTTTTCTCCTTTACTGCACGTGCAACTTCATCTGTCCACCACGCAGTCTTTTTCTTTCTGGAACCCGTTCTTTTTACCCCCAGCGTATCTCTCGCACATGTTATCATTTTTTCTTTAAAATACTCCCACTCTCCTTCTACATCTACAACATTCTCTTCTTCCTCTGGTATAATATCACGGACTCTTTCTACAAAAACCCTTTTATATATATATATATATATATATATATATATATATATATATATATATATATATATATATATATATATATATATATATATATATATATATATATATATATATATATATATATATTTATATATATATATATATATATATATATATATATATATATATATATATATATATATATATATATATATTTATATATATATAGTTATATTTTTATATATATATATATATATATATATATATATATATATATATATATATATATATATATACTTAGAGATTTTGACATCCATTAATTTTTTATTCTACTAATATACCTACCTATTTATATGATAATTTGGTTTATAAAAGTCCTCCTATAAAGACTAAAAAGATCCACCATCAATTTATTCCTTCAACCAAAAAATATTTTCTTCGACATCGAAAAACTTTTCTTTGAATATATATATAAATCTTTTAGCATTGATACAATGATTGATTTCTTGTTTTTTATTTGCGTTGTTCAATTTATCCAATCAAGTTCCTGATCCCCTTTTTATTCGCTTTCAAATTTTGTGATTGACAAACATGGAGAGAAAAACATGTCGCAACCTACTTATGTTTTCTGTCACACGAAAATATCATTCTTTAGTCAGTCGTAAAATAGAAGATTACTTATATAAGACAGATTTATTCAACATGAGATATGCTATGAATATTATATATATATATAGATTATATATATATATATATATATATATATATATATATATATATATATATATATATATATATATATATATATATATATATATATATATATATATATATATATATATATATATATATATATATATATATATATATATATATATACATATATAAATATATAAATATATAAATATATAAATATATAAATATAAATATATAAATATATAAATATATATATATATATATATATATATATTATATATATATATATATTATATATATATATTATTATATATATAGATTATATATATATATATATATATATATATTATATATATATATATATTATTATATTATTATATATAAAAATATATATATATATATATATATATATATATATATATATATATATATATATATATATATATATATATATATATATATATATATATATATATATATATATAAGACCTTATCAATTATAACGATGCGCTTCGATTTTCATGAATCTTACATGAAATTCTTAAAATAATAAGATAAGAAGGAAAATGCCAAAACAAATTAGGGAAATAGCTAAAGAAAGTTGTGGTCTCAATGTGAGAAGTCCATGATACACGAACATGTGTTTACGGGGGGTCCCGCCCCCCGTAACCCAGATCCGCGAGTACT
>JABUQX010005730.1:10000-12766 GCA_015478945.1 Trachelipus rathkii
CCGTGGCAAAAAATGACCCAGAAGACCAATAGTTGGCTGAAAATTAGGGTGGGGTACGTACTACGGTTGCTTACGCAACCGTTGGCGCAACCCTTCTCGAAGGGTTGCAAAATAGGTTGCGCTGAAAAAATTAGGGTTGCCAAAAAATTAAGGTGCCAAAAAAATTAGGGTTGCAAAGAATTAGGGTTGCCAAAAAATTTAGGTTGCCAAAAAATTGGGTTGCCAAAAAATTAGGTCTACAAAAGGGGTCGCCGAAAAATTTGGGTTCTCAAAAAGTAGTAAAGCCTCCAAAAAAGGTAGCCCCAAAAAAGGAAGCCCCAAAGACAGGTAAAGCCCAAAAAGTAAGGTCAGGTAAACTAATTTGCGCAAACAAAAAAGGTTCAGGTGGTCATGGGTCAAGGATCAGCTTCAGGTCAAAAAGGTCACAAAGTCGGGTAGTGGTCAAGGTATTTCTCGTCCGGAATCCCGCCCTACTACTGCCTGATTTCCCGAAACTATGGCTCCGTCTTCCACTAAGATTGGCCTCTGTTTTTGAGATTACAGGTGTCACAAAATCATTAATATAACATTTGTTAGGATTGTAAGTAATTACACAATAAAACCGAAAATTTATTTTAGTCTGGAAAAAACGAATTTGACCTATATAAAATGCTCAATTAGCTCAAAACATTCAATTCAGTACATGAAACACAATTAATGCATACAAAATCGGTGTCTATTAGATTGTCTTCTGTTGGCAGAATTGCGACATCAACGCTGAAGGCTCCAACAATAGTCTGCCATTATATGTGTTTCCCATCTTCCTTGGTACTTTCTTCCATCACTTGATAATCTTTATGAGACCTCCCACTTGTTCCTCACATATAACATCCTAATTATACGGAAACCGATCTAAGTGAACTATGTAGAAAGTGACTTTTAATGCTATATTGAGCATTCAAATTGAGTCGGAAACATTTCTGTACACTGAGTTCTACCATAGTTTGAAAGTTTATGGTTGCCATAAAGTCAGAAAACCAAGACAAACATTTCAAGGCAGATGCTTCAATATGCAGTCATGTGGAATTTTGAAATTGCTATCCTGTGATTTTGGCGAATTTGACGGGCGCTAAGATTCCGCTTGAGTTTCTCCATACTCAACGCTAAAAAAATCTTTTTCAAATATATTGAAGTATTCACCATCTTTGTCTAAGGCCTAACAAATTGCTTCATCAGTCCTAGTTTGATGTGGGGTGGTGGGAAAATAATTTTTCCCCTCGCAAGCCAGTGGTTCGTTAATGATATTTGATGCCCCTACGTCATATTTTCCCTAGCAGGCATACAACTTTTTTCCAGTGGTCTTCTTTAGCCCACTATCAATCAAGCATATGAACAAGGTACTAGTTAACATCCGCTTGCTGCTCAACTAGTCATGTTGACGCCTCTTCATCAACAGCATAATAACCATAGGTTTCATATCATACTAAGCTTCTCAAGATCAGATCTTATATTTTCAATTCCTGTTCAAGTTTTTTGAGGACCTTTGGAATAGATGCATACTATATGCATTGTTCATAAAACACAATTCAAGATCTTCTCGTGAACTATCCCTAAACAATCGCCAATGTTTTGTCGGTATTAGGTAACTTCATTTGTGAGTGAGGAGCAGGGATGTTCCTCACATTTCTTCAAGTCTTCTTCTTCAAATGAAATATGGAAGAAGTATACCTCTCGTTGTCCAAAAAGTTATTTTTACATTCGGCCCTTGAGACGTTCTTTACTATCTAGATGCTATAGCTCAGAATCTGCTTGGCAAAACTTAACTTTCTCGACTAATCTTTGCTCTCTTTCCTGGAGAACTGATTTTTTGCTGTGTAGAAGTACTTTCTTCAATATTCACTACCACTGTGCACACCAAATTCTTGATATCTTCTTCATCAGACAATGCTAGTCTGGAAGTGTGGTGAACACTGGGATGGGGACACGGGAAGTGTGGTAACAGGTTCGACTGCTGATGTCCCAAATCCGGATACTCAAATTTACAGTTTTCTTGTAACGATGTGACGTTTCACATTAACTCAGACAAAATAAGGCCACAAATTAAACATCTTCGTCATCTTTCCCACTGTGACGTAGATTTGACACACTTTTACAGACATATGGGAGCCCAAACTATCTTGGTCTCGAGGTTTCATTCAAAGTAATGCAGTTATGCTTCTTTCACTAAAGTCGTGTAATATTTCTTCTTGTGGTCTCGCTGGCAATATTCCACAGATGTAGCAGAATACTTGGGGGTTATTCAAACAGGCTTGCGAATACAAGTTCGTGAAATAAAAAAATAAGTATATATAAAGGTAAGCCCCTTAAAAGAAATATAACGATATTACTGTAATATATCGCGCATTAAAAACAGATATTTGTATCAGAGTACTTATTGGAACACGCTGATCATCAGACTAAGCCAATCTTGGATAACTAAGTGTCATTTCTGAATATCGGCACACCCATAGCAAAAAAAATAAAAATTTTTTTTGTTGCCAGTGTAATCTGTGTTTGCAAGTGAATTTAGTTTGCAAATTAGTGTTGGGTATCCAACTGAGGTTTTTAGTAATTTTACTGTATGCTTATTTTTGTGATTATTTATATTGTTAATTTATTTTAGCTAAGTATTGGACTAGGTCAGTGTTTGATAGCCTAACCCAAGGCTAGATTAGTTAAGAGATTTACTGTTTACTGTGTGTTTGCAGATTTATTTGGATTATTAAATAGTTTTTCTGTATTATTTAA
>JABUQX010005731.1:2500-5000 GCA_015478945.1 Trachelipus rathkii
TGTTAATAATTATATTAATATGAGTTGAAAGCCTATTTAGAGACTTTTTATACGTTACTCGTTAAAATAAATAGACTTTCTACTAAATTTGTTTTTTTAACTAAAGAATACCCCAAGGGTATACCGCACCGATGGCAGGAGTCGGGGTCTCTCGGCCTTCCGGGGAACTACGGGGTTGGACTATTTCCCCCCCTCCGGGGAGGGTCTCCGGAACCCCCGCTCTTTGGTATTTGGGTGTCGCGGGGGTTCCTCCGCCCCTCCCACGGGGTAGCGCCCCCCTGTGTTCCCGCAGGCTCGAGCCCCTACATTGCCGTGTAATACCCTTACAAATAATATATATATATACTATGTCCCCCGCTGGCTCGAGCCCAAAAAAATCCAATTTGTTTATTTTTTTTTTTTTTTTTTTTTTTACATTTTCCTAACCAAAATTTCCTAACCAACATATATGTATATATATATATACGTGTCTGCAAAAATTAAACCAATCTATAACTGTTGGTTCACTGGCATCTAAATAGGTTACTACCCTTGAAACTGTTTCGTTATGTACAAAGAAATACATAATTAAAAGGGCATCAGTGTAGGAAATTCTAATATTTGAAAAAAAAAAATAATATTTGGGAGAAACAGTATACTTCGAACCACAATGTTTACTAGTACATTAAAAATAAAACTTTTCTCCTATTTTGGTAATTTCACATTCTTTATGACACTTTCTACAAACCTTTTATCTAGTTTCAAACTAAAATGTTGCAGCAATGCTAACAGTATAATCATTCTCACAAATTTGGAATAAATCCTTCAAATTCAAATTCATATTCACAAAAATAAGAACCCAACATAACGCTTGAAAATTTAAAAAAAAATGGCGCTTGTTTATTATATAAACATTTTCATTTGAAAGGTTCCAATAATATAAACTCAATAAATAAAAATAAAACATCTATATATATATATATATATATATATATATATATATATATATATATATATATATATATATATATATATATATATATACTATATATACTATATATATATATACTATATATGTATATATATATATATATATATATATATGTTTCTATGAATAAATTTAGATTCTCGGTATCTTGGGTATAATCGATACACATATATCGAAAATCGATTTTAAAACTTAAATATCGATAGGTCAGAAAGAAACTTAAGTATATATATATATATATATATATATATATATACCTTGGTGCTATCGATTAATATATATATATATATATATATATATATATATATATATATCTTAATATATATTCGTGACTATCGATATATATATCTTTATATATATATATATATATATATATATATATAAAACCCCGCTAACGGGCAAAGCCCTAATCTAGGAGGGAGATCTAGGAGGGGGTGTACTCATTTAACGTCCTATCAGGACGAAGCCAAGTCCATGGAGAGAATAGCTCACATTCTCCCACCCGACCAGTTGCAAACCTGGGACCCTCGCTTTGTTTGGCGAGTGCTCTACCGATGGTATCGGGCGATTTTATATAGATAATATATAAAAAAATATACATACATAAATACACACACATATATATGCACACAGCACATGTATCTATCTATCTATCTATCTATCTATCTATCTATCTATCTATCTATCTATCTATCTATCTATATATATATATATATATATATATATATATATATATATATATATATATATATATATATATATATATATATATATATATATATATATGTGCTGCTCAACTCTTCTTATCTCTTCTGCTCACACAAATATAAATATCACTGTTATTATTATTATCATTACCATCATTATTATCACCATCATCACCATCACCATTATTGTCTTTATCATTACATTATCATCAACATCACTATTATTATTATTACTATCATCATCATTATCATCATTATCATTACCACCATCATTTTTTTCATTATTATTATTATTATTATTATTATTATTATTATTATTATTATTATTATTATTATTATTATTATTATTATTATTATTATTATTATTATTATTATTATTATTATTATTATTATTAGTATTATTATTATTATTATTGTGTGTGTGTGGTGTGTATTATTATTATTATTATTATTATTATTATTATTATTTTTATTATTATTATTATTATTATTATTATTTATATGATTATTATTATTATTATTATTATTATTATTATTATTATTATTATTATTATTATTATTATTATTATTATTATTATTATTATTATTATTATTATTATTATTATTATTATTATTATTATTAAATGGCTCATTCGTTTCTCAATAATACTCCCCTTGTTTGAGCATTTAACCAATTTTCAAAGGGTTCAAAGTTCATAAAATTATGCTAAATGAGACTATCTTACTTCTTACTTTAGTAATAAAGATATTATCACTAGGAATTTTAAATGATTTCTTATTATGAAAATTATTTGTGATTCAACAAATAAACCAAAAAAGCGATAGC
>JABUQX010005731.1:10000-17500 GCA_015478945.1 Trachelipus rathkii
TATATATATATATATATATATATATATATATTATATATAATGTGACACGAGGTGATAAAAGACAGCTGTGGACACGAAAACCAATAGAAGTGTGAAACATGATTGCTATCAAATCCAAGTGGAGACGTCTCACAAACTATGTGGTTTGAAAGGCTGTCAAACTTAGATTAGAAAGGTAATAAAAATGTCATTTACAAATAAAATTTTTACACAATTTAAACTTAAAATGGATAATTCTTCATTATTGTATATATTTTATATCAATTAAATAATGAATTTTTCTAACTTTGCACATAAAAATTGAAAAACCATCTTCTTTATAGAGAAAAAATATATATATATATATATATATATATATATATATATATATATATATATATATTTACTGAGATGAATGTACAAGAACTTTGAAAGAATAAATTTTGTGTTAAGTGCTGTAACTTTAGAAGATCGACGCGCAGGAGTACATTTCAAGAAAATTTGACGAAATGTTGTAAAATAGGACATTGAAAGAGTAAATGATCATTATGTATTGAGCGATTCTGGAGTAAACATGAAAAAAGCACTTTTTCTCTCTGGGCAAAAATATTTTGATTGTATAGTACCTTAAATACAGTTACCAAGTAGAAATGGAATAGAATCAGAAAAGGAAATAAACGACCTCAGTATCAAATGTCGTACAACTGCCACTCATTTCCATCATTCAATCATGGCTCAAGAAGAGTCAAAGGAAATTCAAAAGAGGCTCTAAGTGTGTGTAGTAAATGTGTGTAATAAATGTTACACATTACACATCACACATTGAGATGGATGAGACTTTAAAATTTCGATATTTTGTTTTTTGGGACCACAGTAATATATATATATATATATATATATATATATATATATATATATATGCTATATATATATATATATATATACTCTATATATATATATATATATATATATATATATATATATATATATATATATTATATAATATATATATATATATATATATATATATATATATATATATATATATATAATATATATATAAATATATATATATTTATATATATATATATATAATATATATAAAAAAATAATATTAAAATTTAGTCAAATATGTAATTAATGTGGCTATATATATATATATATAAATGCAAGAACAACAAGTAAAACCAATAAAGATAATATATATACATATATATATATATATAACATAATAATATATATCATATAATAATATATATATATATATATATATATATATATATAATTTTAAATTTTATTGCAACAAACAACCAAAAAAATGATCAAATAAGAAATAGAAAGAAGAAAATGCAAAACAAGTAAAAATTTAAATTAAAATGGATAAATAAAAAGAAATTTTCAAATGTCCGAGAGAAAAAGAGAGAGAGAGGAAAAGGCATCAAACAAAGGAAGAAACGAAATGGAAAATATTTTTCCCAGAAATATTTTATTCTATATTTTATTAACAACATTTTTGCAATATTATATATATATATATATATATATATATATATATATATATATATATATATATATATATATATATATATATATATATGTATATATATCTATTTATATACAATATATATATATATATATATATATATATATATATATTTATAATAAAAATGATATTATATATATATATATATATATATATATATATATATATATATATATATATATATATATATATATATAAACCAAGTGATTGGTTTAATATTAATAGCGGAGTAAGGCAGGGATGTGTCATGTCTCCTTGGTTATTCAATCTGTATGTGGATGGGGTTATGAAAGAATTAGAGGTGGGGGTTGCAGGAGATGGTGTTAGAATGATGGAGAATGGAAGAGAGTGGAGGGTGCCCTACCTGTTATTATATGCGGATGATTTGGTTTTGAGTGGTGAATGTAAAGAGAGTTTGAAAGCATTGATAGAGATTTGGTAGGGTGTGTAGAAGGAGGGGTTTGAAAGTAAACATAGATAAAAGTAAGGTTATGGTTGTGAATGAGGACAGTCCTCGGTGTGAAGTTATGTTAGATGATGGGCAGCTGGAAAAAGTGTCTGAGTTTAAATATTTAGGATATATGTTGGATGGAAAGGGAACGGATGATGCAGAGTGTAGTAGGAAAGTTGTGAATGGCTGAAAGGTGGCTGGTGCAATTAAATCGTTGGTGGAAGTGAAAGGACTAAGTCTTGAGTGCGCTAGGGTCTTACATTAGGGTATGTTGTTACCTTTGTTAATGTATAGTAGTGAGACTATGGTCTAGGAATAAGACAGCTCGTTTAATGGCCTGTGATCCGAATGGACAATCTTAGGGGGCGTGTTAGGTGTGAGAAGAATTGATAAAAAAGAATGAACGTATTAGAGAGTTATGTGGTGTGAAGAAAGGGATAAATGAGAAAATAAATGAAAGTACGTTGAGATGGTTTGGTCATGTGGAAAGGATGAAAGATAGTCGGTTGGTTAAGTGGATGTATAGCGGTGAGTGTATTGGGAATCGACAGACTGGGAGACCGAAGAAAAAAATGGATTGAATCAGTAAAGGAATGCCTCGAGGGGTCTTACATTAGGGTATGTTGTTACCTGTGTTAATGTATAGTAGTGAGACTATGGTCTGGAATAAGAGGTATAGATCTAAAGTACAATGTGTTCAGATGGACAATCTTAAGGGGTTGTAAGGTGTGAGAAGAATTGGTGAAAATATATATGAACAAATTAGAGAGTTATGTGGTGTGAAGAAAGGGATAAATGAGAGAATAAATGAAAGTACGTTGAGATGGTTTGGTCATGTGGAAAGGATGGAAGATAGTGGGTTGGTTAAGCCGATGTATAGCGGTGAGTGTATTGGGAATCGACCGACTGGGAGACCGAAGAAAAAGTGGATTGAGTGAGTAAAGGAAATGTGAGTTCGGCAGAGGCGAGAAAGGTGCATAATAGGAGTGAATGGAGGGGTTTTTGTGAAGGGGGTATGGTTGTGGCCCACATGGGCCAAGGGATGAACCCCCACACTGACGAGATGCCATAGTGAGGGTCCGTCGCAGTCCCGTCAGGCTCTAGGGTGGATTTTGTGACTACGAAGAGTTATCACTAATATTTCTAAAATAGGCGGTAAGGATGAGCTTTCTTTTCGACTTGTGTCATATTATTCTACTACTTTTCTGTTTCCGGTGCATGTCACGCACCTTACCCCAGTCTTGGAAGAAGGTAGATGATTTTGTAACAATAATAATAACATAATAATAATAGCAATGATATATATAAATATAAAAATATATATATATATATTAATATATATATATATATATATATAATATATATATATATATATATATATATATATATATATGTAATATATAATATATATATGTATATATATATATATAAATATATATATACTATATATATATATATATATATATATATAATATATGTATATGTAATATATATATATATATATATATATATATATATATAATAATAATATATATATATATATATATGTTATATGTATATATATATATATATGTATATATATATATATATATATATATATATATATATATATATATATATATATATATATATATATATATATATATATATATATATATATATATACTAAAGTTCTTGATCACAAACGAGATTAAGTGTCAAACATATTTCCTTTTCTCCTTTTCGAGTCATTTTAATATATATATATATATATATATATATATATATATATATATATATACCTATCTTTATATATATATATATATATATATATATAACATATATATATATGCTATATAACTATATATACATATATCTGTGGTGGTAAAAATAACTCCGACGCACTGTGAAACTTTGAGCTGAAAAACGATGGCAGACAGAGGCTAGTCGATCCTCTCACCTCTAGTTTACGCAACCAGAACTGACAACCTCTTATTATAAAAATTGAAAATGGATCTGAAGGACCCTGAATACTCTTGTGCTTAGCCGAACTTACCAAACAATCTTCTATGACCAAGATGAAGTACCAACTTTGCGATGGGTTCTTCTTTTAGCAGGGCAAAATAGCATTTAATAAATTTACCATTAAAAAATTAATAAAATAGAATAGAAATATTGTTCGTGTACATAATTGACACAACCAAAGATATATATATATATATATATATATATATATATATATATATATATATATATATATATATATATATATATATATATATATATATATATATATATATATATATATATACTTATATATATATATATATACTGCTATATATATATACTCTATATAATATATATCAGTGATGGGCGAATCCGGCAACTTTTGGATTCGTTCGAATCCGAATCCGTGTGTGTCTGAATGTTCGATCGAATCGAATCGAATCCAGCACCTTCAGTTCGATCGAATCGAATCCGTGTGTGAATTCTCGAATCGAATCCGAATCAGTCCATGTAAAGGCTTGAATCAGGTCAGTTCAGTCAGTCAAGTTCGAATCCTTCCAATAATTTTTTACAAAAACAACCAACCAAAATTTGACGTATTTCTTTGCAACCATCTAATGGCTATGGATTTTAATTATTGGAATTCTTATTTTTTAAAGCCTAATATATAAAACTTCGTCCATGTTATTTAAAAAATAAAAATGAACATTAATATATATATATATATATATATATATATATATATATATATATATATATATATATATATATATATATATATATATATATATATATATATATATTTTAAAAAATAATGTTGTATCGTTACATGAAATTGGTTAGCGTTACCGTTATTCGTTATTTGAGAGAAAAGGGGTAGCGTTATCGTTACATCGTTACATTTTAAAATTCTTTGAAACGTTACCGTTACTCGTTACATGTAACGCCGTTACATGTAACGCGTTACTTTCGGTCAGTTTCGGGCTTAATTAATATTTAACAGTTTTGGTACATGATCGTATATATATTTACTGCTGAATATTAAATCATTGGATTAACTACCAGTTTTTAAACTTTTATTCAAAAATTGAAATTTACATTACTATCATTGACCAAATAATAGAAATATACAATTTTTAAAATTGTTATCTATTTTAAGTTTTATCATGTAAACTTAGTGCAATAAATGATATAGATTTATGGAATTTAGTGATACAATATCATATTTAAAAATTTTTATGGTATTTTATTAATAAACGTAGAAGATTATCTGAATTGTGCGTCACTTTGAACCCTATTAGCCGATCTTCTTTCAACATTGTTTGATATTATTGGTATGTAAAGTAAGAGTAGATATTATTAATAATACTAATGATAATGGTAAATAATAATAAAAATTAGCAGTAATAATGTATTGTAAAGTTGTAAAGTTATAATATAATAATAATAATAATAATAATAATAATAATGATCTATTTAAACATAGTTAATAATAATAATAAATGATAATAATATTCAGTAACCATATAGAACATAATAAAATTAAAAAAAGAACATAAAGGTTTACTTATAGTAACTAATTAATAACATTACAAATATGAAAAATTACCTTTAAGAATGACTAGCGTTTCAAACATATCAGATAGCTTGGATCTCTTTGGAGAGTGAATGTGACCCGCAAAGCTGAATAACCTTTCTACAAGGGCCGATGAGGGTAGTGGAGTATTGTAGTGCAAAAAGACTTTTTAACACAGGGATACCTATTAAGTGACTCTAGGGATCTGTCGTTATCCGTAAGGTATTTAAGCACTTCTATTTCTAGTTCATCTTTATTTTATGACGTGGGTAATGTAGATGACAAACTCTCGTATTCAAAAAGTCATCTGGACTGCTACCTTCAGCCAAATCCATTACTTCGTTAGGCTCTTGAGATGTATTTGCTTGAACCTCATTTCTCACAGCCACGATTAGCATTTCCTGATACTTTTTCCTATTTTCCTTGGTATTATATTCGGGGTTTATGGCGAGCTATTTGATTTTGTGGTTTGGATAAGAAATAGATGCCAGAACTGCAGTGTTGGCCGAGATATGCAAACTAAGAAACTCCCGAAATCTATTCTCGAAACCTGAAGCTAATGCTGTAAGAAGAGAATGAACATGTCTAAGTAGAGACGTATTTAAGCGTTTAAATATTTTTTCAATCACTAGCAATATTGGAAGCAAAGTTCCATAAAAATAGCTTTTATCACCCTGTAGCCTATCTAATTCAACAGCAATTGGTTGAAATACTAAAATGTACTCTTCAAGAAATTCAATTTCAATGTCTTTGAAGCACGGGAGCTGCAATGCAGTCATCAAATCATTAATAACATTTTTATGCTGTATTAGAAGAAGAACGCTGTCGTACAGGCTGTTCCATCTTGTTGGATCATGGCAGTCTTAACTGACATTGAAATATATTGTTAATTGCTTCAGCAGATTTAGGACGTCCAGATAAATTCCAAAGAGCTGAACACTTGCCAAATACACTGTGGTAAAGTTTAGAAAAAGAACCTTTAAGCTAGGAACCGACCGGGGCCCCGGCCCCGGCCCCGGCCCCGGCCAACCGGCCATTTTAGCGACCCCGGCCCCGGCCCCGGCCCCGGCCAAAAATCAGGAAAAACCGGGGTTTTCAACCGGGGTTAACTGTAAATTTACACTAAATAATAGAGGGTTAAATCAAACAAAATAAAAAAATATATTTTAATTCCATTACTCTCCTTTGTTATAAATTGATGCAAAGTATATAAACATACCTAAATATAATCAATTTTTTTTTTGGTATTTACTATGATTTCAAATTAAAATTGAGGCCAAATTATAATTTTCGGAGTTTAACATAAAAATATTCGAGAATTTTATATATCGGCAATTCGGAAAGGAAATAAATATATTGTTAAAAATAATAATGTATTAATTTTTATTTAAAGTAAATATCATTCAAAAAATTAAATATTTTCGGATAATTACGTATTTACATTTTGGTATCCAATTGTATATATATATAATATATATAATAATATATATATATATATATTTATATATATATATATATATATATATCATATAATATATATATATATATATATATCACTATATATATATATATACTATATATATATATATATATATATATATATATATATATATATATATATATATTTTAAGGAGGCCCTTAGTTCTTTTTTAGTGCTTTACTATCACTTCATTTTATTACTAAATGTACACAAATTAAAAACATTGTTAAAGACACTTTTTTTAATGAAATAAATTTTTAAAAGGAAAGCTAATTTTCGTCCCGACACGCGAGACCTATTCAGGCTAAGGGACTGGATTTCTTTTTTGATCTTCATCAGTTCAAGTATTGTTTCAGTTGGTCTGCTATTTTCTTCATAGTGTTGTTGAAATATTTTTGATGTTTCAGATATTCATTTTGTATAAAATCTATCTTAACTTCACCAGGATGCTTATTGTAGTTGTTACTATTATAAATGCAAAAGGA
>JABUQX010005731.1:22500-30000 GCA_015478945.1 Trachelipus rathkii
TATACTCAAAGAAATTTTTTAAAATTTCAAAAAATGTGTTTTTGAAAATTTGTTAAAAAACAAATCCAAAACTAATGTATATGTGAAGAAATTATCTAAGTAAAAACATGTGCATCTCTCTTGACTACATATCTTAATCTCACTGCGAACAGGAAAAAAGTTATCATAATTTTTATTTTAAAATCCAAGAAAGTTGGTTTAAATTGGACAACATGAGGCTCAAAAAAATCGAAAAGCCCACTCGTGTTTGTGGACCCATTCATGCATATCTGGTTGAGTTTCTCGAAAAATTCCTGGGAGTTGTTTGAAAAAAATGTCAAGCCTTGGGTTTTGAAAAAATTAAATTCTGAAAGAATGACTCCCTAATTCTTCCTGAAAACAACGTTTTTAAATAAAGCTACAGTTTGGTGCTCTTTAAAATCGACTGATGAAACTAAATTTTATTCATTTTTAGGGGGTGTGTGAAAATTGGGAGTAGCAAGAGCCCAATATTGGACCCTGTCCTTATTAACATGTTCTCTATAAATTATTAGCTTTTCCAATGTTTCAGGAGTAACTCTATTTCTCCTATGGCGTTATGATTAGCCAATAATAATAGAAATATGCATCTTGATTGGCTCTTACAGCACTCCTGTGATTGGCTCCTAAATGGTGATACAATTTTATTCTAAATTTTCGTTTTTTTTATTTTGATGATTTTTGACATCCTGTTGACAAAAATGAATCAGTTCGAATCCGGATTCGGAATCGACTCCGAATCCGAATCGTATGTGTAAAAATGTTCGGGTTGAATCCGAATCGGCTCCAGCGCCTTGGATTCGAATCCGAATCGAATCCGTGTGTGGAAGGTTCAGATCGAATCCGAATCCGAATCAGCACCTTCGGATTTGAATCGAATCGATCGGATTCGAGGCTCGAATCGGATTCGAATCGAATCAATTCAGTTAAACGCCACTGATAATATATATATATATATAATATATATATATATATGCTGTAATAACTAATATATATATATATATATTATATATATATATATATATATATATATATATATATATATATATATATATACAATAAAAAAAATAAAAAATATAACACAAACCTATATATTAAAATATTATTATATATACTATATATTAAAATATTAAATAATACCAAAACCCAAATATAATCGATAGAAAAGACATTAAATAAATAAACAAATAAATTAATATTATTAAAAATATTTAACTTACTATATTTACAGAGCAAAGCTAAACGTCCCTATATATTATAAACCTCAGATTTACGAAAGCATCACTTCTTAGTAAAATAAAGAATATAATATACAGGTACCAAAAAAAAAAAAAAAACACCTAACTGAATTTTCAATGCAGAATTTGGAAAGCTTTGCGATTGATTACTTGACATGCAGACTTTCAATCACTATATAATATTGATATTAGATAGTAGGAAATAAATATTAAAAAATACATATTTAACCTTTAAAATATTTAATTAAAATATTGTATTTACTCTTTGAAAAATATTAAAACATAAAACAAAATATACCACTTACTATGACATTACATGCGAGACAAAAATACCTGTGTATACTGTAACCTTAAACTTGAGATTCTTTACATGTAAGCGACCTCGATTTATTACCTCTACACTAGTATTAATTAAAATAAATACCAAGTAATGATTTCACAGAGATATCACCCTTTAAAAATTATTAAAAATTTCGTATTAACATCTTAAATAATATTAAATAATAAAAATATTAAAACGATTTGTAATAATAACGGGGTGCTTACACACAAGCAGACGACAATGCATAACTGATCTTACAATGCAGACGCTATCAATTAACGAAGATTTGCCACATAAACCACTTTGTACGATGCTTACTCCCAGTGGCTCTCAAAGAAAAAGTTCTATCTCCATCCAAAAACTCAGCTTTTATACGTCCAAGTCAATCACTCCGTTACTGGTCCAACCAATTCAAATAAACCATAGAAGAAGACTAAATACATACATTTTTACTACTATTTCTGGTAGGAACTATACTACTAATTAGAAGAAGAGGTGTGGCGATGTATCAACAGTGTTAGAAGAGAAATAAAAAAAAACAATTACCGTCGATTCTTACGCTAATCTCCACAGCCTTAATATACTTTTTCACTTCCACACCTATAACAATTTATTTTAAAACAAATATTGCATAAATCTTTCTCTCTCAAATGCATTTAAACACATTATTATATATATATATATATATATATATATATATATGCTATATATATATATATATATATATATATATATATAATATATATATATATATATATATATATATATATATATATATAATAATATATATATATACATATAACTATATATATATATATATATATAATAATAATAATAATAATATATATATAACTCTTTAATAATAATAATATATAAATATATATATATATAATAATATAACATAATAATATATAATATATAATAATAATAATATATATATATATAATATATATATATATATATATACAATGCTGTTCGTAAATATTATGACCAGTTTAAATAATAGCATAATAAATAATAATAATAATAATAATAATAATAATAATAATAATAATAATAATAATAATAATAATAATAATAATAATAATAATAATAATAATAATAATAATAATAATAAAAATAATAATAATAATAATAATAATAATAATAATAATAATAATAATAATAATAATAATAATAATAATAATAATAATAATAATAATAATAATAATAATAATTATATTCATGTGAATTTATTGCAGTGAAGCTTTAAAAAATTACAATAAAATTGATTCATCATTATTATCAAATAAAAATTGAGAGACGACTTTGTATATATATAATATATATATATATAATAACATATATATACTATATATATATATATATATATATATATATATATATATATATATATATATATATATATATATATATATATATATAATAGCAAGTATCACCAAAACGAATTTAAACATTTTAAATAATTTATTAGCCGACTAGTTTCGGGCAAGAATTCTTCTTCCCATTTTCAAGGCTTACAATAGAATGATAAAAGTTTAAATAAAAATATTATATAACATCAATAATAATTAAAATAATATAAAGTTAAAATAAATAAATCATATAGATAAATTAATGATAACAATATTATGCAGTAAAGAGTTCTTAATTTAAACAAAATCTCACTTCAATATTAAAAGACTGTTAAAATTTAGATTTTCATTTAAGGTCGGTTTGAGATGCCAAATATACAAGGATTCTAACAACTGAAGATCGGGTTCCTTAGTTTGAAACAATATTCAAAATTGGTCTCCTGTATATGGTACAGTATTTGAGCATTTGTAGCTGAATAGGGAGGATTACGTAAATGGTCTAGAGTTCTAAATGAAATACCTTTATGCTCAGCAATACGTGTGGAAAGACTTCGTATTGTCTTTCCTATGTAGGTGGCATCGCAGTCACCGCACTTATAATGATATATTACTGATGAGCATAAAGGTAATGGGAGTTTATCTTTGAATTTAAAATATTTCCCAATTTTGTTTTCACTCAAAAATATAAATCTAAATTTAAACTGTGGAAAGTTTGTTTTTAAAACTACGTCAATTTTACGACGAATTTCGTAACTCATTCTCCCCAGAAAAGGCAACCTCATATACAAAATATCCTTAGGAGCTGTTAATTTAGCTTGAGATTTGTCTTTAAATTTTGCTGAAAGTAATTTTCGAAAAGTTGAGTCAATAATAAATTCTGGGAACCCATTCTTCAGAAATAATGTTTTCAGGAAATCAAGTTCTTTTGTAAAAATTAACATAAGATGACGAAATATATATATATATATATATATATATATATATATATATATATATATATATATATATATATATATATATATATATATATATATATATATATATATATATATATATATATATATATATATATATATATACAGTGGCGTATCCAGAAATTTTTTTCGGGGGGCCAGAAACAAAAATCGTTTCTTATATATATATATATATATATATATATATATATATATATATATATATATATATATATATAAATTAAAGATTATATATATATATATATATATATATATATATATATATAATTTAACCTCTGGACTTTATGTTATAAACGGATATGATACTTAAAAATGTTTAGTGTCTAAAAAATTTCGGGGGGGGCATGGGCTATTTTACGAGGCGCGAGTGTGTGTAAGAATGTAATATATATATATATATATATATATATATATATATATATATATATATATATATATATATATATATATATATATATATATATATATATATATATACTAACTATATATAGGCTATTTATAAGTTGTTGACTCCAGGAGCGAAAATCAATAATTAAGGTATCGTTATTTTAATAATTTTAGAGTAAATTCATTAAATTTTTGGGTAAACTAACTTAACCTAACCTAACCTAACGTAACCTAACCTAACCTAACCTAACCTAACCAAACTTAACCTAAATTAACCTAACCTAATTTTAACGGAGTCAACAACTTATAAATGTCCATATATATATATACTGTCGGGAAGGGCTACCTGAAAGGACCATGCTCTAAGGGAGGAATAAAACAACATTGGGAGAGTGAATTCTCAGCAAGTGTACTAATGAGCATGTTCCTGACATTACAATATCATTTTGGGAAAACATACCAATGGCTACGTATAATAATACACAAGAATTGGGGAAGACATAGGGAATGGAGAAAGTAGAAGACGCCCGAGTGCTTCACGCTATACTAGTAGAGTATATGGCAGAATGAGCATAGCGTTCAAATAATGAATCAAAGAGTTTGACAGAGATATGATTAAGCTTTGTGGAAAGGAAATTCTCAATAGCTCTCCTCAGAGGAAAGAATATACGACTCCCGACATACGACTCACGACTCCGGGGGTTGGTAATATTATCAGGCTCCCGACTCCGACTCAAGGCTCTTTGTAAAATTATTTTCCAGGTTTGAAATAAAGAAAAGTTTTGATCATAATTCTATATTAATAAACCAATAGTAATGATAAGTATCATAAATATTTAAATAATAATAATAATAATAATAATAATAATAATAATAATAATAATAATAATAATAATAATAATAATAATAATAATAATAATAATAATAATAATAATAATAATAATAATATGTAAAAATAATAATAATAATAATAATAATAATATAAAAAAAATAAAAATATATATATATATATATATATATATATATATATATATATATATATATACTTTATATATATATATATATATATATATATATATATATATAGATATATATATACTATTTAAATATATATAATATATATATAATAATGTCTGTACCTATATATATTTATCAATGTATATAATAATTTATGTAACATGTATATGTATATGTTATAATATAATATATATGTATATATATATAACAATAATGTATGTGAAAATAATAGCTACTATATATGTATATAACTCAATATAATAATATATAATATGCATATATATATATGTTTATATGTAATAATATGTAATAATATATATATAATAATATTATAATAATAATAATAATAATAATAATAATAATAATATGTATAATAATAATATATATATATGTATATATATAATATGTATATATATAATATATAATAATAATAATATTCTTTCTATATATAATATAATAATATATATAATAATAATAATATATATGATATGTTGTATAATAATAATATAATAATATATATATGTAATAATATATATATAATATATATAATATATATATATATATACTTCTTCTTCTTGTAACTCATGCTATATGTATCTTTGCTCTAACCATATCTTCCCTATATATATATATATATATATATATATATATATATATATATATATATATATATATATATATATATATATATATATATATATATATATATATATATATTTAAAAATTTCTTACATACACTCAACTTATTTTTTTGTTTGAAAAAGAACGTAAACAGCTTTGTTGAGCACTATCCTTTGTTTTAACGAATTTACATAAGCACTTCACAAAATTTATAAAATTATGAACAAAAAGCTTTTCTGTGCTTGGGTTGCACTTTATTCAATCGTCTGAGAAAGATCGTAGTAACTGGGAGCGAAAACTCATTCAAAGTCGTAGCGGTCTAGTTGGTTGATGGAGATTTGATTTTGTCAGCCATGAGTTGCCATTTTTTGTCCGTGAGCAAAATGTTGTTCAAAATGGTATCAAATTTTACTTCTCCTTCCATGTTGTTCATGGCCCGGTTCTTGCAGTTAAAGATGAGGAAACTCTCTGTGAATTTACGATAAGATGTATTGGAGTTAATTTGTAGAATGTTGTGACGGTTGGTATCAATAGAATGATTAAGGGACGATCTGTGTTTGACCAATGCTGAATTCTGGTTATCTGTGGAGAGGTCGTATTTATGTTGATTAATACGTCTTTTTAGGTCAACTGTTTCCCCTATATAGGTGGATTGACATTGATTGCATTCAATATTGTATGTGCAGGAAATGGGCTGAGTTGGAGTCGGCGGGGAATGTTGGTGTTCTTGTAACATTCTCCCCAATTTCTTAACACTTTTTACAGGTGCAACACTGTTTGGAAGCAGTTTCTTGTATGTATGATGATTATCGGTGGTGATGTTTAAATAGGGGGACCGCCCGGGAGAACTCGTCTATTTAAACATCCCCACCGATAATCATCATATATACAGATCGTCCCTTAATCATTCTATTGATACCAACCGTCACAACATTCTACAAATTAACTCCAATACATCTTATCGTAAATTCACAGAGAGTTTCCTCATCTTTAACTGCAAGAACCGGGCCATGAACAACATGGAAGGAGAAGTAAAATTTGACACCATTTTGAACAACATTTTGCTGACGGACAAAAAATGGCAACTCATGGCTGACAAAATCAAATCTCCATCAACCAACTAGACCGCTACGACTTTGAATGAGTTTTCGCTCCCAGTTACTACGATCTTTCTCAGACGATTGAACAAAGTGCAACCCAAGCACAGAAAAGCTTTTTGTACTGTAGGGACTATTTACATTATATCTTTATAAATATATAATAATAATAATATATATATATATATATATATATATATATATATATATATAATAATAATATATATATATATATATATATATATATATATATATATACCCTCGAGGGAGGGGTAATGACTCTTGTTATAGTATTATGGTCGGAGTGTTGATGTTTAAGCCTTAATACCGTGATAAGAGCCAATGGTAAGAAGTTTATGCGCATCCCTCCTGCTCCAGCACTAATATGTGACCTTGTCGCATACGAAATCCTTTAGACTTCTTCCTATTCCTTCATTTGTCGAATTAATTATCTTTATATTTCAATTATTT
>JABUQX010005731.1:40000-57500 GCA_015478945.1 Trachelipus rathkii
ATTTCCCTTTCAGGTAGGGAGAGCCAATATATATATATATATATATATATATATATATATATATATATATATATATATATATATATAATCTTTCTTATGATATATATATATATATATATATATATATTGAAAGCGCCCTTATATCCAACCTATTACGTAGAAGGAAAGCAGCTCTGATCATCAAATTTGCAAACCATTTTCAACTCTCATTTCTTGGACCATCTGGAATCCGACTCCTTGTTTTCAATCATCAATATGGCTTTCAGTACTCGAAGCTTTAAGGAGGTGTACTATCCTATTTCACAGATTTATGGCCTTCATTCCTTATGGACTATGGTGAATCTTGTGTTGTGGTTCTTTATTTTTCAAACTTCCTTCTTTAGTGTTTCCTCCTTCTCTTTGCTTAGCTTTGTTATCTTTTTGTCTAACTCGTTCAATATCTAGTATTGTTGATGGGACGATCTAATTTTTTCTTTCCTGTCAATAATGATATTCCTCATGGTTTTGTCTTTTCTCCAATTCTATCCTTCGTTTCAATTACGATCTTCTGAGTTGCTCATCTAATCCTTTCCATTTATATATGAAGGTGTACAATAGATAGTTCAATACTTCATTCTTCAATTAATTTCTAATTTGGTTTCTCTTTTCCATCTAGAGTTATTTTTTTTTTTAGTATTTCCGATTCTATTCTCGCTGAGCTAGGTATAATTTAACAGTGGGGTCGTCTGAACCTTATGAATTTCAACAATTTAAAAACTCAACTTCTAAAATTTTCTTCTCATAGACAACACCTAACATTTATATTTCTTTCTATGGTTCTTCTGTCTCTCATATTGACAACATAGACATCCTTGACCTTAACATAAACAAAAAATGCCTTGGAAAATTCATATTACAACGGTTGTCTCAAACAGCATTGCGGTTCTGTTTGGATTGAGAATTTTCCCTTGTTCAGTTATTAAAACTATACAAGGAACTCATCTGTTCTGGTATGAAGTACTGCGTTCATATCTGTGGGGAGGGCTCGGGTTTCACTTGCCTTTTGAATAGGGTAGAGTCGAAAGTCTAAAAGCTTAGAAACTATTTCATACTTCCCAATCAATGGATACTTTATCTTTGCGAAGAAACATTGATACTTTCTTTCTTTTCTTTAGATGCTGCAGTGGCATCTCAATGGATTGAAAACCCATGAATAGACTCCTTTAAAACGACCTCGTTGCAAAGGGGGCGCAATATCTGTACATGAATTTTTAATGGACATGTGAAACTCCAACCTTGTTAGCTGTTGTATTCCTTCTTTTCAATCACCTCTGTTTTGTGAAATTCTCTTCCCTCTTGTGTTTTCTGGAATGTAAAAATGCACTTTAAAACTTGTGTCTCTGCTCATCTGCGAAGTCTGCGCTAGGTGGAGTTTGCGATGATTTTTATTTATTCCATATTTTTATTGTTTTCACCCTCTCCTCGATTAGGGATCTGCCCGTGAGCTGTGGCGATAACTTAAAAAAGGGAAACAATGTAATATGAAATAGAGAAAACAAGAATATTTGAAAGAAATCACGATTCAATTTCTAGTATCTGCTGTACCAGGGTGCGGAGCGTACCCCTAACTCTTATGCATCCCACCAACCTCATAAACTCAACCGCTACCAATATACAAATATGTTTAAAAATTCATAATCTGCAGGCTCGAAATTTCATATATGAAGAAGTGCTTTTAAAGGCAATTTTATTTAAATTTATTTGTTTTTTTATAATTTAAGTTTTCAATTTTATTTTTATTATTATTTATTTATTCTTTATTCTATCTCTAATCCATTATTTATATTTTATTTGTCTTTTTTTTATTATTTCATTACTTTATTCCATTACGTTAGGTTAAAATATCAATATAATATTTGCTGAAAGGACTTATCTAATGTTATAGTACTCAGGAGGAGTATATTAGTTGTGTGTATGTAACTATGAATATAGACAAATATTCGTAGTCGCAAATAATTTGAGCACCTCAGCAGTTCATAACGTGTCCGACATTCATAGACACGTATTGACGGAAACCTTGCAGATACCGGCGAAAAATTTATAAGAAGCAAAGGAAATCCAGTTATAATCCACATGGACCCATCAAGAATATCCCAGTTCAAAATGTGAAAGCTGTCACCTCCCTATGAATGGTTCTTATTATATATATATATATATATATATAATATATTATATAATATATATATATATATATATATATATATATATAGATATATATATAGCGCGTATTTATGTTGTTTATTATAATCAGATCAGACTTGTTCTAATAAAACTAATATAGGTCAATATTTTATAGGTATATTTTATTATGAATAGTACTATATATATATATAGTAGTTTTTTTATATTTTATTTTTAGGTTCTTATTGGCGTTTGTTCACAGATTTATATAGTAATTTGTATATTATATTATTGGATACTGTAATTGGTGGTATTTTTATTTTGTCGTATTTGTTGCTTATTTCTCGTGATATCATATGTTTATTCTTATATATATAGTCTTTATTTACTTTATATCAGTATGCCATAATATGAGTACTATTTTGTTTACTACTTTACTATATTTAGATGTATCTATTTTTATTTTTATTGTTGTTATATACTAGTATATTTATATATTATTTTGTGATATTTTATATTTTTTCCTATTTGTAGTATATATATATCTCTATTTCATATACAGTCCTTTTGATTTTGATTTTCTAATTTCTTCTTTAAAATAGAATATCTTTATTTTTTTTTATAAAAAAAAATTATTTCAGGTGACTTTCTGGAGTGCGCAGATAATAAATTTTTTCCTGACTCAGACTCAGACTTCCTGAACTCGGTTTTTGTGTTTTTTGTGGCCGACTCGTCGGACTTTCCGATCTTGCGACTCCTTAAATCAAATTGGGATATTTACCCGACTCTCGACTGTGCGTTACTTTGCGCCCGACTCCGACTTGTGTGGATTTCTTCGGCCGACGCGACTCCGATTTCTTAAATACAAAAATTTCGACCTCCGAACTCTCTCGCTCGACCTGTCCACTCTAACAAAGAATGTTTTCTTTTTTGATCATTCTGACCTGCCAATTTAAACAGAATAATTTTACGACTCCGGACTTTTTCCGAGATCCTTCTTCAGTGTCATTTGGCATGTTGTCAATTTCCAGAGAATTTTTCGGACCTGACGGCCAGATTAGTTGGCTTACAGGAGTTATCATGTAAACACATTTTGTGGTTTTGTTGTTTCACACAATCTTGGTTTTGTTTTTTTCTTGCGCTTCTTTTGTTGGAAGCGTTTGAAGCAACGCTAGAAACGCTATTTAACCCAATAGAAGAGACATATAAGATGTTCCAAATGGCATTAATTTCGATTAAAGAGGAGCCGTAAGACGATTAATAGATTGCATGGTCGCAACACATGACCGGAAGACAACAATTTTTAAATCTTCAGTGGTTAGACTAATGAATAGTAATTTTATTTGATTGCCATATATATTTATTTTATTTTTTATCTATAGAGACAGGCAGTTCATTTCATAATTAACGGAAGTTTAATAGAGCTTCTAGTTGAAGAATATATATAACTAATATGCATGATATGAGATCAAGTGATATATAGAATTGAATAATGAATAATGAATTTAATAATAATAATGGTGTCTAGTGGGTATAATTAATAATAATATATTGAGTAACTTATGTATAATTTAATCCGCTTTTCTGTTGACTTAAAATTGGAACGTTTATTATATCATTTAAAAGATATTTCGTTCTGAGGCAACAATTAATCATAACAATATAGTAATCGTCTGACATATATATTGATATTAAGTAAACTTGGTTTGTGGAGTAAATTTATGGAGTATAGAGTTTATATTTTATAGTTATTTATTATAGGTGAATATTATATAGTACTATGGTAGGTAGTAGTTACTTGCTGTATCGGTGCGGTTTACTCGAGAGTACATTAGTAGGGGCTTAGTTATAACTATAGTGAAATAGGTATATATACGTGTATTATATTATATAGTTATTCTATATATGTATATTTTAATTAGATTTATATTTTATTTATTTATTTCAGTTAATATCTAAATTTTTAAAATTTTATGTTATTTATTAGTTGCTATGTAAGCTGTGAGTTATTGTATATTTCCGATTGGCCTAGAATTTATCATCGATTAATAACTCCAGAAAATTCACATTCTTTGAGACCCTGTAATAGGGCGCTTTAATTGGGCCTCGAACAGTTAACTCTGGGTACGTCACGCCATATTGTGTCCCAATATCTGAACAGAATATTTGCTAGTTTCTCAATCAGTTTAATAACTCTTTTCAATTAGGAGTCCCAATGATATGAATTCATTATGCTAATCTACTGCTAACAACCTATAAACTTGATAGGCCTACTAATTAGAGTTCGCCTCAACTTGAATTGTGGAATCTTATTGTTCATACTAGTCAATCGTCTAATCGGCGTTTCTGTCTGTGATACGTGCATTATGACATAATACCATTAATTGAACTGCGAAGTGTATCACATTCAAATAACCTAACCCCCCCCCCCCCAGATATGATCGAACAACATATGAGAACTTTTTTATTTAATTTGTTTTACTTCACAAGACACGTTCTTCATCGTGTTTAAATTTAGAATAAATCAATATATCTTTTACAAACTTTGATGTGAAGTCGCGATGGTGATCAACCCACTTGTGAGCCTACATTTTTGCTGACTTCTATATGTCAATCTGGAAAACAAAATCCTTCGTGAACCAAAAACTTTACCCCGTATTTTACATAAGGTATGTCGACGACAGCCTCCAATATTTTTAGGAACATAGATCATATGCATCAGTTCATCAATAGAAATCAAGAGTTGTCATGCTTAAAATTCCGCAATACGAAACTTAGGTTAATAATGTCTATCTGTTTTTTAGACATCTAAATCAAATGTTAATGTCTTACCGCTTCATTATCTACAGGCAGTCATGTGCAGATAACCATGTGAGATGGTCTTGTATATTGAACTGATGGATGTCCCAATTTCTTCGGGTTTTCCTATTTTCTTGTCTTTTTCTTCTGTTTGGGTGTTCAGGTTTGGTTTTTTTTGGTGTTGGTAGCGTGGTTTGTTTTGTTTTTTTGTTCCGTTTTTGTTTTTGGGGGGGTAGTGTGTGCGTAGCCACTCCTTTTTGCGTGCGGATTGCAGGTGGGTCTTTCGCTTTTTTGTTCGTTGGTGGCATGTGGCGGGCGTTTTTTGCGTGCTGGGTTTGGTGTTTTTCTGCTGGGCACGGACGTGGCTTGCTAGTGTTGGTCGTGTGGGTTCGCTCTTATTGTACCATAAGAATCTATTGTAGTAAATTGTAGTTTTATCAGAGCCTATAATCATGCTGCGACGTAGTCAAGCTGATATAGAGTCTTTTTGAGTTGATAGGAAATTTGCTCCGTCATTTATAGTAATAATTATAGTAATTTCTGTGTACACATCACATATCAGTTTGAGGAAGTTGAATTCGAGAGTGAATACCCTTTACGATCGAAAGTTGATATCAGCGATGACGGCGTGAGTCAAAATCGCCTGTGAAAAGTATTCGATAAATTGCACTCTTCTTGATAAACTCTCGCAATCGCTATTGTCCAATAATGATAGAGATAGTCACCTTCGTAAAGTTATTCGGGTTTGAGATTTCGTCACGTGCGTCTTAAAGGTTTACTAAAGACACGGTATGCTGGTTGGTGCGAGAGAATTATAATGCAGACTATAACCCGATAGTGTGTTGGTCTTGGTCATTTGTGTTGCTAAGGTCCACAATCAACTTGCCGCCTTTTCCTTTAGCACATAGATTTTGTCTTTGCCGTCCTGACCACACTCACGGTTGTGTACGCAGAGAGTTCACTTTGCCCTAGGTTATATTGTTAGACTGTATCGCTTCGACGTAGATATGTGGTTACATCGAAGAATACGGAGTTGTCGGATCGAGGCAAGATCGATCAAAAACCTCTACCAGGATTCTGCCAGCAACAATGGATTTTGTAACATTTCAATACGGCACATGTCAAATCACTATTAGTAATACTTTCTAAAACACTTTCACAATATTACTAGGGGTCGTATCGGGTGTAATGTCCAGAAACTTCTAAAAATTGCGGAGAGGGGCCGGGTGCTACAGTTCAGAGAACACTGGTCTACAGCCAGACAATTAATCATAAAATTTGTAACTTTTTGTATCTTAAGGGGCAGTTCAGTACTCAGATATGGCATATGTGATTGGAGCTTTTATTATGATTAGCAGTTTCTAATGTAGATGAGCTTCATTTGCCTTATCAAGTAATATTTTGTTCGTTTAAATTGCCTCTCTTGAAGGAATCGTACTCACTATAGAGTACGAACGCGTGCGGCGAAACATCGTACTGTATAACTATGATCATTTGCTTCTCCGTCGATCTGTTATATTTATTGGTCAGGAGAGACTCATTTTAAAAGGAACAAATTAAACTTTATTTGTCTAAATAGAATATTTAAGAATGTTGGATAGGTGATTATCAAAAACCTTATCAATTGTCTACCTTGTTGAGAGCTTGAATATATATATTTTATAATTATTAGAGGTAATAATAGAGAGATAATGAATCCTAATGGACTGTATGAGATAGAGTTTATATGGGACGATAGAGTAACTAATAATTATATATATTGTTTGAAATTCAATAATAATAATAAATGAATGAATCCAATAATAATAATGATGAGGATAATTATAATAAGTGATAATATATGAATATTTAATGAGATGATAATAATGAGTGTCTCTCGTAAATTTCGAACTCCGACTCCGCTGTCCACTCTACTACAGGATATCCTTCGACGTGGCCGACTGGGCTCGTACTCGCGACTCTCGCTTTTGACGACAGGGAATCTTCGACTCCGACTTTTGGTTTTTCCCGACTCCAGACGTCCAGCTTCGTTTGCACAGAGTTTGCTGCTATGACTCGACTCCGACTTTTCCCTGACTCTTTGGGTCCGAGACTCCTCCCCGGTTGAAACATTGCACGGAGCGGCCACGTACTGCGTGCGGACTCCACGATTGCTGACTTTGTCCGACCGTCCTGCAGTCTCCTGATAAAGCTATGATATAGTAATAGTATTGCTTCAGTATTTATATATAATTAGTAGGGTAGATTTATATGTCATATATTATTACTATGGGTGCTGGGTAGATCGCCGGTATCCGGGGTAGTAGTTAGGGCGGGTGAATTAGGGGAGATATGAGTGAGTGTATAGTAGTTTGAGTTTATGTATAGTAGGGTATTTATAGGTATATATTTTGTCATATTGACTTGTCAGTTGGACTAATATAGTAGTCTTCTTCCTCATGTGAGAGAGATGTTTAGCAGTTTATGTTATTTATCGTAGGACTGATGAGTTCAATATTTGTGTTTATTTTATATAATTAGGCTATGAGTTTTGAGCGTTTGGGGATAGTTTAGCTGTAGTTGCTATTAGTGTATCGAGTACGTTAGTATCGCTATTGTGGGTTGTGTAGTATTTATATATGTTTTTCTCTACGTTTGTATAGTCGTACGTTCTTTTGATATCTTTTCTCCTTTATATTTAAGTTTGATCATTATTATAGTTAGGTATATATAGGTGAGGATTATTATATTTAGTTGTAGTTATGATGTGGTGCTATGTGAGATTAGTATGGTTTTTTTATATTTGAGTAGGTAGTATCCGGTATTTATTTTATTATAGTTTTTATGCTATATGTATATGCGCACATGAAGTTTCCTTGCTATAATTGTTTAATAATGTTATTGCATTGTGGTTCTTAAAATATGTGTTTCCCATTTTTTTTTTTTTTAAAGCGTTTTTAAAAAGTTGCCGCGCAAGATATTCATTGTGTATGTTTGAACTTGTAGAAAAATGGGGAATCAAGAAAAGGAAACTCTACTGTTTGCTAAAAACTTTGTTTATGAGAAAAAATAATGTATTTTGCCTTAGTTCTACTAAAACTTAGTATGTATAGTTACTATTTATAATTTATATTAATATATGACATTTATGTTATGGATATGAGTGATTGTATAGGTTCAATATTTATATTCTATCTGTATTCAGCTATCAGAATCTTTGTTCTCCATTGAGTTAGTGTAGAGAATTGGTATCAGCTTTATTTTTGTTATTAGTTTCGGCACGTAGGGATCAATTTAGCTCCTGACTTTCCGTGCGCCTGCTCAGTCGCCTCTTCTCTCTTCTCGTCGTCGCCTTTCTCGGCCTCTCCTCTCTCTCTCTCTTAGAGTGTATCCAGTTATATATCTATATATATGTAGTATATGGGTATGTTGCTGTAGTTAATCAGTGCCTGTGTTTTTTAGGTGAGTGTCTATTGTATATATATTTTGTAGTGTTATCATTATTTATATCTTGTTATATATTTAGGTGTATTAATTGCATGGTACCCGTATGGGTCATTATACTGTGCTGCAACTTCTTGCAGACCAGAACTATCGTCTGCATACTCCGGTTAGAGGCCCTATACTCTTTGTCCTTATCGGATTCATGCTACCATGGTGGTGAAGGTGGATCGGTAACCAAAAAGACTTCGAGCATAATTTGTGATATACTTTGTACAGCATGGAGAATGAAAAACAGTTCTCTCTTTTTGAGTTCTTTTCCTCTTCTAACTTGTTAATTCAAAAAGACAATGGGTTTATAAAGACTTATATTGCCTGGGCGGGGTTCAATTTTAGCCCCGGAGTAGCCTGTAGCGTCACTACATCTATCTGCCTGTAAGCAAGGCAATGGCGAACGGACACCTTAGAGAAAGCTGGCGGGTCAGAGCTAGTTATCTGTCTTTTGAGGTTCGCGACCAGGGTATGTCAAAGTAATGCTTACGGCTGGCACTCGAAAAGAAACAACATTAACTACTGTGCAGTGGAGGGAAAGAGGAAGGAAAAGTGAGAGTTGACATTATTTGGTCAGTCTTCAAGAAATATATATATTTTGGCGTTAGAGTACGGGAGAGGGCTTTATTAGTATATACCTATCAGTTATTGAGTTTTTGATTAACGTTTAGTGTTTTTGGCAGTTTTAGAATATATATATCTGATAGTCAGTTGAGTTAGCAGACAAATTTATCATTGTGTTTTATGCTATTATAGTTAGTAGTGTTTTTATTATTATTATTTATCTTTTTTTATTTAATTATCTATTTATTATTTTGAGGTAAAGTATATAGAGTAGTTCTATATATGGGTTTTATGGTCAGTAGTTTATTGTGCTTATTCATATCATCATTACGTTATGAATGTTATTATATATTTAGCTCTCGTCCTCGGAGAATTAGCGTGTGGAAGGGCGTACATCGTCTTCCAGGAGTTAATCGGCCTTTGATCTGCGCTTCCGTTCTATGGGGGGGGTCACCTTTTTCTACTCCGTTCTAATCATTCATTACGGTGGGAGTTGGCCTGGTTACTGGCCTGAATGATGGGGTTGAGTCATACTTGCCCTTTTGGGGGTTTGGTGATGGGGTTGATTAGCCGCACGACTTTGCCACTGGCATGCTTTGGTGGACTGTGTTTTTTCACTATGTTTAGAAACATTCACGGTTTATATTCACATTTTCACTTCCTTGAATACATCTCACCTTTTATTGTTGACTAAAACTCATTTGCTATAGCGCTCCGACAGCAATCCCTATTCTGATCTCCCCTACTATCTTTATCTTCGAATCTGACAAAGGTGGTTGTTGTGTACATGTGCGCAACGATGTAGTTTGTTCTCGTGTTTGTGGTGCTCCTACTATGGAATCTTCTGAATTTTCAACATTGTGGTTAGGGCTCTGCTCTTCTTGCCAATTCATTTGATATGTTTATTAATCTTTAAACTCCACTGGCATCTTAAATTATTCTTCTATTTAAACTCCAAAATATAACACATTTTTCTTTCCTCTCATTTCACTGAAAACAACATATTTGGCGATTTCAATATTCACCACAGTCAATGTTTTTCTTCTAGTTGCAAGACACTTCCGTGGTACTTGCCTTCCATTTCTCTCCCCAGAATATCCTTGAGAAGATGGTGCATTTATAAACCTAACGCCTGAACGTCTTGGAAATGAACCCAACATTTTTACCTTTTCTTAACATCTAATCCTGGATATCCCTGGTCGCTTTATTATCTCTGCATCCTGTTCTATAATTTCAAATCTTCCCCAAAAAAGACTCTCGCCTTCCTCGAGGAAACTTTTTTGGCATTATGGTACCGAAAACTGGTCGGACTTGTGGTTGCACTTGTTTAATTTCCCTAAGAATGACTTTTGTTTAAATCGGGAGGGGTCTCTCGGAGTGCGGAAGGCGCATTACCCAGATGATCCTCTCTGGCATGAAAGCGCACATCCCATAATTTTTCCCTTCAACTAAAATTACCAAATTTGGTTTACCTCTGCACGTTAGTGTGTTATTCGCCACAAATACGCTGTCTTCAGGAATTACTGTCTTCTTCCAACTTCAGAAACTTATATTTCTTTTATCTGTAGTAAATGCAACAATCTTTCTGATTCCTCTTTCTCACTTCCTTTCTGGAACTTTGAAAAACAATGTCAACACTAATTTTACTTCTTCCTCTTTATCTCCTCTAGTATATTACGAGGGCATAAAATATTTTTTACTTTCTGCTAAAACTAAACTCTCCGCTCAAACTTTAGCATCTATTTCCAACTTATACGATTCATGTGGAATTCCTCCTTCATTTATGCCTAAAATCGTAACCTCTTTTAAAGGTGCTATTTCCGTTCTCTCTTATATTAACAATAAGAAGGCATACGCTCATGATGGTATTCCTCCTGTGATTTTCAACACTTGTGCTTTCAAGCTTCCACTATACCTTGCTAGACTATCTCATCACTGCCTTCCACTTCGACCTTTCCCTCTTGCTGACGTTCGCCCATACAGCATGTACCAAAAAAGGAAACCCACTTCAATCTTCTAACTATCGTCCTGTCGCTTTAATCTCTTTACTTTCTAAAGTTTTCGAAATTATCCTTAAAAATAAGATTTGGAAACATCTCAATTCTTCTAATCTTTTATCAGATGTCCTATACAGCATTCGTGAAAAACCCTTTCATGGGGATCTTTCTCTTCGCTCTGACTCTCTGACTCTCTGACTCTTGATTCTCTGCTCTTCGGCATTTCTGTGAATCTTTTGCTGTGGCTCTGGACATATCTGGCACAAAGCTAGGACTTCAAAACTTTTCCTCTTCTGGTATTTATCCTTCTCTCTTTGGTATTCTCTCTGATTTTCTTTCCGGTCGTTCTATAACAGTTGTTATGGACGGCCACTGTTCATCCTTTAAATCTATTAATAGTGGTGTTCCTCAGGGATCTCTTGTATCCCAAAGTCCCAAACTCTTTTTCTACCTTTCATAAAAGCCTTCTCTCTGTCGTTTTATCCTCTACCCACTCCTATGCAGACGTCAAACGTCATTATTCCATTCAATGGTAGAACCCTCAAAACAGCAAATTAACTCATGATAGTAATGTGGAATTGGAGCAACTATCCTCTGATCTTTCTTCCAATCGAACTGTTGCAATACAATCCTTATACTATACTACTACAATGGACACTGTTCTTTTGAACTCCCAAGTTGTATTCTTTCTCATTTGAGGAGAACTCGCTCAACACGTCTTTCTACACAGACTCACTTGGGGAGGGGGTACTACTCCTATCCAATACTGACAGACTCTCTCTGTCCCCAGACTTCATTGCTATGCTCAATCTTTTGAACGTTCCCTTTATCTATTTTTTCAACTTCCTTATTGGCATGAACACTTTCAAGCACGGTGTATTGCAGAAGATCGACTTTTAAATTCGACTTAGCTTCTGGAACTTTTCCAACTTCCGTGAAAATTAGTAGGCCTCTGAACGTTTTGCTGTACAGGGGGTAAGTGATATATTATATAATATATATTATTATTATATTATATATTCTACTAACTACATATTATATGGTGAGTATAGTATAGGGTATAGTAGGGGGTACTATATTATATATGTAGGAATAGTGGAGGTAGGGTAACACAATATAATATAGGTATAGGTTTATATATTATAAGTTATATATATAATTTATGGGGTATATTATTATATTATCCACAAATTTAAAAATAGCCCTGAGAACTTAGGAAGGCGAAAAAAATAAGCTTTTGAATCATTTAAATCTTAGTAAAGAATTATAGTTTGCACACTGGGTCAAAATGGAAATAAAATTTTTAAAAACTATAAAAAGTATTTTTTTAACCCACACTTGCAATTTTTTTTTATTTATTTCGTAAACTTAGTTAATACTAAGAGTGTGATGGATGCGTAGAAACGACACCTTTTGTGTAAAGTGGCTGCTTTCGTCTTTATAAACATAACATTTATATGTGGTATTTTTTCAATTATAAGAAGTCTGTGCGAGCTTTCGCACCATCAGCTAGCACTTTGGACACTCCTCAGGTTAAAAAGACCAAGGAGAGAACGTGTCACGTGCGGGCAGGAATAAAATGATGTTTTATTTTTTTTTTTTTTTTTTTGCCCGCAAGTTGACCAGTTCTCTCTTGTCTAACCTTGGAAGGAGCACCCAAAGTGCTAGCTATGGGCGGAAGAGCTCGACAACCAGAATCTAAATTTAAAATAAGCTACCATACTAATTGTTGTTAAGTTTCAAGCGCGCACCCACCAACGACGCGCCACTTTAATAATGCTCTCCCCTTTCCCTCCGTTGGAGGGCGGTGATGAGTTCAATTTAAATAATTTTCCGAACTATATTTAAAATAATTTCAGTTGTTTTTAACTTTACAAGTTTTTTAACTATGTACACTTCCATATATTAGTCCCGTTGCAATATCACATGTTACTTTGTTTTTACGCCCAAGGGTGTTAAATATATTATATTATTAATTAATATAATATTTATATAATATATATATTATTAATATATATTATTATATTTATTATATTATATATAAATATATTATATTATATATATATATATTATATATTAATATTAATATAAATATATATATATATATATAATATTATAATATATATATTATAATAATATCTATATTTAAATATTAATATTATATATAGATTTAATTATATAAATATATTATATATATTATATATATTATATATATATATATTTATTAATTAATATTATATAATATATATATATTATTATATAATATTATATTTATATATAAATTATAATATATATATTATATATATTAATTAAAATAATCTTTATGATAAAAGATTATTACCACATATATAATTGCTTGTAATTATAAATATTAATATATATTACGCATATATATATATATATATATATAATATTAATTTATATTATAATTTTTTATTATGTTATTTATATATTTTTATTAAATTATTTATTTACTATTATTAAATATATATGTACATTATTAATAATAGAATATATTATATTATAATATATATATATATATATTATATATATATTATATAATATTTATTAAAATATAAATATAATAATAATATTATTATAAATCTACAAGGTTATGAGCATAATTCAGACGAAAGTAGCTTTCTTTTCACGAATTTTATTATTCAATTTCTGTGTGTCTGTGCCAAATTAACTATTCATTAATTAAACAGTTTTAAACTCTTATTATATGTCCACCGAACGTAATCGCAACTTAGCAGTCATATAGCATAATAAGTATTATAAATAAAAGAATATAAGTGAGATCACATTTTCATTTGTTATTTTAGTGTGCATGCGAGTTAACGAATACACATTGACTTAGAATGGCAAACCTCCGAGATCGATATACGTGAATTCAAATCTTGTAACTTTGATTCTCGATATGGGCACTTTTTCTTGACAGAATGCCAATAAATATACAACATAGTTAGTTTTTAGAATGCAATTGGCTTAAAAAAAAATGTTTTATTAATTCGCTTTTATTTTTTTTTTTTTTTTTTTTTTTTTTTTTTTCAAGTAAATTTAAATAATAAGAAATCTATATGAAATTTCTACAGGCATTGGGTGAATAAAATTCTCTTGAATGCGTTGATATTTAAAATTGGGGTAAATTTATTATATATTATTAATATATATAATATATATTATATAATATATATATATAATATATATATATAATATATATAAATAATAACCTACTTATATATATATATAGGGGGGTATATATATAGGGCTATATTCCTATCATCATATTATATATTCACTCTACCCAATATATATAATATATAAATATTATAATAATATATTATATATATATATATATATTTATAGTAGTTATAAATTATTATATAAAATGATATATTATTAGGTAATGATAATAGTAGTGATAATAATATATAATAATATAATATATATATATATATATATATATATATATATTATATATATATATATATTAAATATATATATAGGTGGAGTATATATATATATTATATATTATATATATATATGTATATATATAATATATATATATATATATATATATATTTATATAATATATAATATATATATAGGTTATATATAAAATAAATAATATAATTATTATTATATAATTATTATTATATATTATATTTAAGTATATATAGAGTAGAATAGCTACTATACCCCAATATTATATAATATATATATATTTTATTATAAATATATATATAATATATATAAATATATATAATATATAATAATATATAATATAATATATTATATATATATTAATATATATATATATATAATATATATAAATAATTATAATATAATATATATAAATATATATATATAATATATATATATATATATCAGTAATATTTTATATATATTATATATATATTATATGCTAATAATATAATATATAAAATAAATATAGTATAAAAACTTTATATATACTTATTATTATATATATATGTTATTTTCTAAATATTTGTTATACATATTTATATATTTGTTTAAACTTTTTCAAGGGAAAATTTCCAACTTGTATAAGAAGGGGATCAAAAGTTCTGCTTGGGAATTATTTCTACAGTATGTCATTGGGAACAAAGAATTCATGGTAATATTTTTATCAGTTTTCATTGTAGAGAAATTCCGTGAACAACTTTATTTTTATATTTTGTATCAAATAGAATATATTTATATATATTCCAATATAATATTATAATTAATTATATATATTATATAATTTTTAGGGGATATAAAATATATATATAATAATAATATAATATATAATAATAATATATATATAATATTATAATAAATATATATATATAATAATAATATATACAATTTCCCCCCCACTTCCTTTGTAGTATTATACTACCCCCCCCTAGTATGAGTATATCCGGGGTATGATACTCCATTATATTCGTAGTAGATAAGGGGGTACCCCCTTTATAATATAAATAATATATATATAAAAATATAATAAATATAATATTTTAATATAATATTTAAAATAACTTATTATGAGTAATTTAAGAACATAATAGCCATTCATATTTTAGATCTGTAATCCCTTCTATAGAGCAAAGGAAAAAGAAATTGAGACTCTTGTTATTTAATACAAATTAGTTTTCGGAACATACGAACGTTTCGAACCACAACAATATGTCATTCTTCAGGGTCAAAATATAAAATATAATTTCTTTAGTAGGAAAATAAATATAAAAATTATTTAAATTAAAAAATTAAAATTAAAAATTAAAAAATTAAAAAATTATTAAACATTAAAAACTAATAAAGTCATAAATAAAATTAATTAATCAATTAATTATTAATGATATACTAATTTAATAGATTAATAATTTATATAATAAGAATTGCATTGACAAGCAAATAATAATAATAATAATAATAATAATAATATAATAAATAATAATAAAAAAATAATAAATAATAATAATAATTTTATATAATTAATTAATATTAGGTGTCTAATAAAGTAATAATGAAGTAATAATAATAATAACATAATTAAATAACTAATTAATATATTTAATCTAAATGAGAGTAATAAATAATAATAAATAATAATAATAATAATATAAATATAATAATAATAATAGAGTAATGAAAATAATGCTTATGAAACGGTTTGTACTCGAGATAAATAATAATCATAAGATGGAATAGAGTAATAGATAAAGGGGTTAGAATAAGGTGGAGTGGTAGTGGGAAGGGGGGGGGTTGTGATAGATAATGGAATGAATAGGTTCATCAGAAGAGAGGGACGTTTTTCATACCCCCAGAAGGGATGATTTGCAACGAATATAATAAAATAATAAAATAATAATAATAAATAATAATACCACCAAATTTGAAAACTAAACTAATAGGTGAGAACATACATAATAATAATAATAACTACATAATAATAATAATAAAAAAGTTAATAAATAAGTAAATCTGTTATATTAATTTTATGATAGCTAAAATATTAATCATAGATAATCTACAGCATTAAAATAAAATATAGAATAATAATAATAAGTAATGAAATAATAATAAAATAATATCGAAAGTAATAGATAATAAAGTGAATAATAAATAATAATAATTTAATTAATAATAAGTAAAGTAATTAATTAATTTAATTATATAATTATATAATCCTAATCAGAGTAATAATAATAAGTAGATAATAATATTTAGAGGTAGATAATAAAAATATTAAATAATGAATAAGTGAGATGAGGATAAGTAATGGAATGAAATATCACATCAAATAATAAATTAATTAATAATTATCATACACACTCGAATGAATAATAATAATTAAGTAGATAAATAAAGTAATGGAATGAAATAATTAATAAATAAAGTGGATATCCAACATACATACATACATAATTCATACATACATACACTAAGATAATTAACATTTCTATGTTATATAAGAATATGAACTGAAAGTAAAACGCATTTCAAGAAATATAGAGAGAAGGGTTATAGAAAGAGGCTAATATAATTACTCGAACTTTGGACGAGAACGCAGCAAGTGAAAGGATTATTGAAGGGAAAAGGGTGGGCAGACATGTGGGATTAGGCCCACGAAGAAACCCTGGTGCTGGTGCCTTTCTGTCTGCAAAGGAATCGGTCTTCCAATTAGAGCTATTACTCCGAAACCGTGTTTCGCGATCTCCTTGCTGAAAAGTAATTGCACACACATTCCCCGACCACAAACTCTACTTTTGGCTGGCACGGACTCTACGCCCAGTTCTCTCTTAATTCCTTGTGAATCCTCAATATACTATCATATGAATTCATAATGCTCATCCTTAACAGTAATTGAATTCGCCACACAAATTATTTTACAGTCTATACTTTTCTAGGGTGCTGGAGGAGTTACTTAATTCTCCACACCCGATAATTCTTAGATATTATATATTTGCAATGTGCTTACCAACAACTCGATAGCA